>JAUEJL010093143.1:0-14003 GCA_032274825.1 Drosophyllum lusitanicum
TATATATATAAGTTCAATCGAGAACTGTTTTTTGTACGAGAACTATTTGTAACAATATTAATGGGTCATTAATAAGAGTATCCTATCATAATTATGTTTCGATTATTCTCGAATACCCAACCGTAAATTACGTCTGGATGAGTCGTCATTAATTTATGACTTGCTTTTTTCAAAACACTTAAACACCCCTCATCAATAGGCAATTAATGAATAATTAATGAGTTATTAATGAATCGTAAATAAGCCACCAAATGTTTTTAGCAATTGATTATTTTTAATCATGGTATACGAATGGTTCTCACATTTACATCAATTCAATTGTTAATCGGTAGTTATCAAAGTGCGCTTTCGTGAACGTCACACGTTAATCAACATATATAGTGTAAATAGTTTTCGTGAGTAGCCCGCTTGACAAGGGCGGCGCTTTTCATAATGGACTTCTTGAAAATTTCATTTATTTTCGAATCGTGCAAATTAGTTATTTAAATATGCATATAGCCCAACACTTTGATTTATAGGTTTGGCAGAAATTTTGTTTTTGAAGTTTGATAGGGTAGGCCTTTAATTTGTCAAAGGTGTTTTCTAATACCACATTCTAATATAACTATATTGGTCCTCAACTTATTATAAACATGTATCTCGTTGATTTCGTCAGCTTACTACAAATACGTACTTATCTTGATGATTTCGTCAATCGGGTTTTTTTAACTTCGTCTGGGTTTGATCATAAATCCATTCAGACCCCTAAGTTCCAAGTCACACTTTAACACTTTCTTTTATATTTCGAGTCAAATTCATAATTTATCATATAGATCGACTGCAATTTATGAATATGTTCATATGTACCCCCATCTTGGCATGTAATTCACGCCTCGATTTTTTAAATAATACACAATTAATAAAAGATATCTAACTCGTGAATTTAGATTATATAACCAAAGTTGTATGTACATCAAAAGTATATTTTCCTAAAGTGCCAATTGTATAGCAAAATATCTTCATTCGAGTTTCACTAAAGGGGGGCCAACGGAAGCATTGATTGTAAGCTTAGATCAGGCCTTCTATTTTATCTTTCTCGTTATATCAGGAGTGCCTGAAAGGTTAAACAAAAAACACGTAAGCTTTAAAGCTTAATAAACACACACCATCTGATATACCATATATGCACAAATGTATACGGTATGCTACACATCAAAACATGCCACACATGCCATAATGTTGCCACCCCGGCTATTAATATATTTCCATCCAGGCTAGTAGATATAATGCCAACTCAGACTAGTAACAAATAGTGTAATCCAGACTAATAATAGATAATGCCAACCTGGTTAATAACTCACATATAAATACATATTTGGCACATATCCACATAGCATGTTAGATGTATAGTATAACTCATCTCGATTTCATAAATAGACAATATCAGCTCACACGGCAGATAATTAATTAATCACAAAGTAGTACTTACCAATAGGTAATAATACACAACATATTAAAATACGTATTTGTGTCCTTCATTCAATACTGGGCATGCCCTCGAACACGGCCGTATTGTACTACATGGCCACATCACAACTACAAAGCTCATGTTATGCCCTAACCCTTCATGGCCCATGTCTTCCAACACAGCCAGCGTTGCCTTATAATTACATGGCTAAGTTCTTACTACATGGCGTGTGTCATTAAGGGCTCTACACGACCCGTATTGATACGATACGGCCCGTGTTCCATATTACACGACCCGTGTCAGCTTTTGGACATCAAGATTGTTCTATGAAAATAGCTTCATACCCATACAATATCTTACCAATTCAACTCAAAACTCAAATTCAATGATTCAATCTCCAAAAACAGTCTAAATATGACCAAAACATCTATAAACACTAAATAACATCACAATTGATCAACCATATGATCATATGCACATTTTACAAATTTTTGACCCACTTGACACACCCCATAATAATTTTAGTGACATGCAATCATTAAAATCAGTCCCAAGTTTCCATAAATTGCCTAGAATCAGATTATAAACCTCCCAAGGTTGATTCAAGAACATTTGCTATATATAGAGAAACCCTAAATTACACTAAATAGGTCATAAACCATAACTTGAAGCTTAGAATAGATGTAATCTTCTCCAAGTTATCTCAAAAGCCTTCAACTTTTATCTTCTTCTCTTTCTGATCCCTTACACACACACATACACAATCATATAGTCAAATTATGACTTAAGTCAAACCTTATTCTTTTTATACATAAGAAGTTTAATAATTGACAAGTTTACCCCTTCTACCTTTCTTTCTCCAACTTTGATCACAACAAATCAAATGAGCAAGTAACGTTTGTAAGTTTTAAATAGTAGTGCTCAAAAAATAACAACAACAACAATAATAACAACAAGCATATAAACCATGTTGGCCAAATAAGATTAATAATAAATATAAACACTAATCTAATTAATTAAAAAAATAAAATAATAATAATAACTCACATTGGGGTGTTACAATGTGTATCATTTCCTAGTTTGCTTAATGAATATGCAACCATTTTAATAAAACAACATTAATAACAATACAAGAAAAATAGGAAAAAAACACAAAAGTCATTAGTAATGTCGTCGCTAAAGACCCACTACATGACGAAAAACACTTACTTTTTGACTTTGACTAGACTAAACTTGGGTTTTAACTTTCAGCGACGACATTGTCGTCGCCAAAGGTAATTTTGATTTTAGTTTTTATGTTTTCCGCACCAAGAATGAATTTCAGGGCGTGAAAATAAGCGCCATTTTTTAAGAAGTTTCAGCGACGACATATAACCATATAACAAAAACATACCTGATGGATAATAATAAGACAAAATCAACTATTTGAACTCTAGCTCCAAACCATGAGATCTGCAACAAAGAAAATATATGAACTCAAATTGAGATAGTAACTAATTAAAGTATATCTTAACTAATAAATTCACTGTCAAATGAGTCATTTACTAGTAGTTATAGATGGAAACTTGTTAATTCCCTTTAAAATTGAGACAGTAACTAATTAAAGATATTGACATTGATATATTGCTATCTAATTGAGAACAAAGCATACACCATAATTTACTTGTTTGTGTAATAGTAAACATTGTGGAAAAAACATAACCTTAAATAAGAGGTGAAAATAAAAGGTGCATTACCTCACTTCTCCATTGTAAATATTGCTTCCTTTCGTGTAAAATTGAACCCGTTTGTGACCCTTTATTTGCCCTCCATCTTTCCTAGAAATTTAAATAAAGATACATAAAAATCCCAAGGAAAATAGAAACTTTTACTAAATGTTACTTGGTATTGAAATAATTTAATTTGAAGCATTCGACATGGGGGAAATCTCCAAGGGGTAAATGATGTTATTGAATTTGGATACCAAATTCTGTAATTACACGACCCGACATCGCCAAAAGGCTAAGGCAACTTGTAAGTGATAGGAGCTAAAGTAAAGATTATAACTGTTAACTCATTTACCTATGAATAGGTTGATACAAGTTCTACTATATCTACACGTACATTGCCAAGTGCCATCAACACCGGTAACTATCAAATTTCGATTTCATGCCATATGGAATGAACACTTGTGTCAAATTGTAGAAGTAAATCACCAATATTTTCTTCTTTATTCCTTTTCTTATTTTTACAAAACACTATAAGGTTGCATTATCCTTTTCTTATTATTACAAAACACTATAAGGACACCAAAGTAACATATAAACGTAAACAAAAGCACAACTTACCTAATAAAGGACACCTAAGTAATCAAGAAGCACATGAATGAAAATCAGAAACAAATCAAGAAGCATAAGAACACCACCTAAATCCACATGTGGAAGAACACCTCTTAAAATTCAACCACTATCATCCAAATTCATTTAGCTTTATTAGCATCTTAAGATTCAAGAATAGTCTTTACATACATAGACATTAACATTATAAATAAAAACAATCGGCCCTGATTTGAACTATTGTTTATAACTTAAGAATTTAATATGAAATTAAACTGTAAGTTGTATAAATTCCGTAAAAGGTCAACATTTATAGGAAACACTTTACAAAATATAAACTAAAATTACAACCCACCATCATCACATCCAAACTATCATTTAAAGGAAGCACTTTACAAAAACATACTCATCAAGAACACCAAAAAGAAGAAAAGAATAGTACCTCTTTGGACTGAAGATTGATTCATTATCACCCAATTTACTATCCTTTTCAGCCATACACCTCTTATTGAACTTGTAGGACCTAAATCCTTTGCCCTAAGGAACCGATTTGCAAAAGACGACAATAATCGACGGTTAGAGTACACAAATGTGCTACTAATGGATCGCTTACAGAAAGAGAACAAGAATCAACGTATGTAATTACCTGGAGTTCTTGGTGTCCGGAGGGAGCACAATCGAGGGGAAGATGGCGGGAGGGAGCGCAATCAAGAGCAAGAGTAGAGCGCGCGAGAGCAGAACGAGCAAGACGAAGGTTACAAATGGTTTAGGGCGGCGAAGATGGTGTGCTATCGAGGGTAAGATGGCCGGAGGGAGCGCAATCGAGAAGGAGAGAGACGAGAGGTGAGAGAGCGTAGATTTTTTGGGGAGGGGATTCTTGAGACGATTGGTTTAACAATACTCACAGGCCTTTTCTTTTTTAGGGTTAAAGAAATCTTAATTTGTCATAAAATAAAAAATATATATAAATAACTATTGCAAGGAAATGTCATCGCAAATGGCCATATATGTCGTCGCTGAAACTTCCTAAAAAAATGGCGCTTATTTTCACCGCCTAAAATTCATTCTTGGGGGGAAAATATAAAAACTAAAATCAAAATTACCTTTGGCGACGACAATGTCGTCGCTGAAGGTTAAAAGCAAAGTTTAGTCCAGTCAAAGTCTAAAAGCAAGTGTATTTCGTCATGTAGTGGGTCTTTATCTACGACATTGTGTCGTGGCAAATGACTTTTGTGTTTTTTGCCTATTTTTCTTGTAGTGTCAATGGATCCTTTTGACCACTCCATCATGCATCTTAATCTGCACCATACCACTACCCTTGACACTCCGACTTCACTTTACCATTCCCTTGAAAGAAACTAATAGGTCTCGTGAATACGCTATGTGATAAGGTATCAGTTTCTCCGATGTCAGTGCATATGATTAAAGCATCACCTATGTCACCATATTCATGAACCACATCCCTTTCGTTTAGGACAGTTTCTCCCGGTGTGACTAGCCTCCTTATAGTGATAACACAAACAATTTTATGTGGATTTTGACTTGGAGCATGATATCGCATTTATTATATATAAATTATGTGCGTTATCCGTTTAATTTTAGCCGGAAAGTGTGCGTATTTATTTAAAAGGGTATGTTTTACCTTCGTTTTTATTTTGTAGGATAGAAAGGCGAGAATTAATGGAAATAAAAGCTAAATCAAGAAGAAGAATAAAGGAAGTCAAAGAAGAAAGGAAAAGAAAATAAAAGAATAAAAGAAAAGAAGATAAAAGGAGAAAGGAAAAGTTAAAACGAAAAAAAAAGGAAAAAAAAATCAAATGTTTGGGCAAATGTCGAGATCGCATCGCGACAGTAAATGTTCGTAGCACGACCAATGGATAATACACCCGGTCAAAGGATTCAAATTAAAGTCTATCCAATGGTGACAACTCAAGATCGAGGCGCGACCGATTAAGAGTTCATTGCGCGACGGGCAGATAATACCGGTTCAAATAATGGATGAAGTATGGATCGCGACGACTCTACGGATCGCGGCCGCCTTGTGTTAGCCAACCTATATAAACACAACTCCAGATCCGTTTTGGGGTTAATCACCCCACTTCTTTTACCCAAAACATTGCCAAATCAGTCTAGAAGCATTCCATAGGATATCAAAGTTGTTCTTGAAGAATTGGAGCTCAATTTGAAGATTAAAGGCTTGGAATCATAGCTTGTTCACGGTTTTATCATTCTTTCTTACTTCCTAATGTTTATTCTTGATTTCCAGTACAGTTTACTTCTTAATGATGATTCTAGGCTAGGTTTCCTGTTTTCCTCCCTAGAGGAGATGAACCTCAATTAAAGGTTGATAATTTAGTTAATTTTGGACATGTTTACCATATATTTGTCTAGCAAAGTTCAATTAAAGATCCATACATGTTTTAGTTTTCTGTTATTGATGTTTATAAACTGAGTTTTACAAATTAGAGGACAATGTAAAACTTGAATCTTGATTGTTTAGGATCAATAGACAATCTAGACTAGTGATAGACTGTAACACCCAAGATTTGAAAATTTTCTAAATTAGTAACTTTATCAAGTGATATGTTTTAGTGGATTGCTTAATTAAGATTAGGAGGTGTTTAGAAACTTGAGGGGTTAAAGTTGTCAAAATGGAACAAGAAAAGTTGAGGGTTAGAAACTTGAGGGGTTAAAGTTGTCTAAATAAGAAAACTTTAATGTGTGTGCTTAGCATACAATGACCTTTATATGTTAATTACATGTTTTGTTAACCT
Source organism: Drosophyllum lusitanicum (assembly GCA_032274825.1). NCBI lineage: Eukaryota > Viridiplantae > Streptophyta > Magnoliopsida > Caryophyllales > Drosophyllaceae > Drosophyllum > Drosophyllum lusitanicum. The sequence goes on from JAUEJL010093143.1 coordinate 6,537, forward strand.
AAACAAACATAAAAATTTGAATTTTTCTTGACTCGAACCAAAAACGACTAATTATGTGTTTTAATTGACCCAATGACCATAAGGTTGATAAAATAACATAGTTAGATATATGAACAGGAGTCTAATCACTATAGAAATGGGTATATGGTAATCAATTGTCCATTACACGAATTAATTTAATTAATTAACTAAAAAAGAGGTGAAATCGAATCTAAGGAGGGAAGTCTTCTCATTGATAGTTCAAACCAATAAAGTTGTTTGCTTTTGCTTCCTTTTCATTGCTTTAGGTTCTTGCTAGTGTTAGTGGTAAGTTTAGGTGATAAAGTTTGAATCTTTAGTGATAAACCCCAAAAATCCCATTTATTTGCTTTAATTGTCTTTTTATTTGTTTTTAGTAGTTTAAATAGTTTAATTCTAGATTAATTTAATAAAATAAGTTCGACACCCGACTTATTCACTATACTAGAAAACCGATTAGGTCCTTTTGCCTATTTGTGCTGTTTTAGTAAAAAAATAATCAAATTTTATAAATTTAAAACTAGTACGTAAAACTCACATCAAGTTGGCGCCGTTGCCGGGAACGGTTTTATTTTGATTATATTTTATTAATTTAGTGTTAAAAGTTGTTTCCCGCGAGTTTCGGCTCAAAAGGAACAAAATCTTAGTTCTGCATACTAATCGCGCCGCGACGGGTAGCAGTTTTCTTTTTATTTTGCATTCTGTTTTTGCGGGACCTTTTAGGATTAGCGCTTACTGCTCCATTAGACTTGCTTTAGGGTGTTTAGGACAGTGTATGTCCTTTGCCTTCACGCTTGACCTCGTTCAACCTTTTGACAAGACGGAACGCGAGTTTCATGGACTTCTTCGAGTTAAACGCAAGAGAGAACAACTACGGAAGATGGCGGAGAATTTCGCCAACATGTCACTCGAGGAGTACGCGAGTCTTGTCCGCGAGGGCAATGGAGTGGGTATTCACCATCCCCGAATACCCGAAGAAAAGTCTTTTGAGATCAAAGCCCAATTTCTGCACCTTTTGCGCGAGAGTCCTTTCACTGGAAAGGACAACGAAGATGCGAACCAGCATGTCGAGGCCGTTCTCGAGATTGCTGACTACTTACACATTCCAGGAGTTAGTTGAGATGCTGTAATGCTGCGAGTGTTTCCTATAACACTCCAGGGCAGCCAAATGTTGGCTACGATCCGAACCCACTATCCGCACGTGGGATGAGCTTAAAACCCGCTTTATCAAACAATTCATTTCTCCATCTAAAATTGCTAAAATGAATATGCAAATCCCAAAAATCCCATTTATTTGCCTTAATTGTCTTTTTATTTGTTTTTAGTAGTTTAAATAGTTTAATTCTAGATTAATTTAATAAAATCATAATCATACCCGTTTCCCAAGAGTTCGACACCCGACTTATTCACTATACTAGAAAACCGATCAGGTCCTCTTGCCTATTCATACTGTTTTAGTACAAAAATAATCGGATTTTATATATTTAAAACTAGTATGTAAAACGCACATCAGAGCACGACCCACCAACACCACCCTCTTTATCACAACACCACCCTCTTTATCATGTGTCCTTCCCCTGCCTGAAACCCTGCGCTTGAGTTCCTTTGACAATAGGGCACCTTTGACAATGATATCAACAAAGTTCTCGTATGAACTCGGTAGGAAAGATCATCATCTTTAATTTTAACATTTACCGCCTTCAAATCAAGGATGCTACGATTAAAATTATCAAGATGATCTTTTTACCTATGTGCCTTTTGATATCCGGAGGGTATACAAGCTTTGCTTATGATAAAGCCTATTAGTGGGTATTATTCTAATACTTCTCACACAGCTTTTCCCACACACCAGCAGCCGTTGTTTGATCTACCACCCCGTCAACACCTCATCAGTTAAACACAACAAAATTGCAGAGTATGCTTTTTCTAGAAAACATCTCTTTTCATGTCCTCTTTCATATCCTTCGGCGACTTGTCTTCACCTTCTAAAGCCACCGTGCAACCCTGCTGAACCAGAGGAGCCCTCATCTTTACCTTCCACGGTGTGAAGTCGTTTGAGCCATTAAATTTCTCCCTATCAAACTTAAAAAATGACATCTTCAATCAACAAATCCGCAAGCCATGGAAAAAACCTAGGCTGTCATACCACTTGATCTAGATACCCTTCAAGCGTTAAAATAATGTGGATAACAAACAAGACAAGCAAACACAATATATAACATGGTTCGGTCAAAGTCACAACCTACGTTTATGGGCGGGAACAGAGACTTCTTTATTAACTCAGAGTGTTAGATGTGTACATATGACTGACCCCATGTTTGATATTTATAGCTAAACACATAACCCTAATTTTAATTAGGAAAACCCTAATTTACCATAATTAGAATATTACAGCCGCCGCACATCAAAAAACCAACTTGGGGATAAGCCACGTACTCCACGTCGTGGAGCAGGAGGAGCCTACGCCAAGCAACATCGGAGACCCCATGCCGAGCACTCTTGCTGCATGCCGAGCACCTTGTTTTTTCAGTTTCAAATATCTTCCAAGTCATATCCCAATTTAACCGTTTAAACCCGGCTTGAATATGTCATCTTGGATTCTTGGTATAACATTAAACAACACTCAAACGGATTTATTTCAATACAATTACGTGATTATTTGTTTGGGAAAAAGAAGAGAACTTCTAGGAACAAACTAAAATAGGATTACAAACACCAAAAACCCCAATTGTGATTATTTGTTTAGAAGAGTAATATGTATTAGGTTGGTTCAGAATGTTGTGATTTGTATTTACATTAGAAGAGTGATATGTATTAGTAGGTATCTCATGGTAATGTGATATGTATTGATACATGTTCTTTCTTAAAATTTAGAATTTTAAACAACACCTTAGTTTAAAATAATCATGTTTCTTTTCTTGTTTACATCTGTGTCTTGTTAACTATTTTCGTATAAATCATATCCAAAAGAATTTATTATTGAAAGAGAATTACTAATGAAGATGAATAATTTTAGGAAATGTTTATTATTGTAGTTTTGGAGACATATCCTTAGATTTTTTCACTGTTTATGTCAAACGAGTAGCCTCCATTTCCTTTGGGAATGGGGTGTTACAAGTGCAATCTCCTTGTTTGTTAAATGATATGTTCATGTTCTGCCCAACAATCTGGTTAATACAATGTATTATGTTAATCATTTCGGTTGATAGCAAATTACTCAATAACTTTACTTTAGTAGCTTTGCATCACTCGCTTTTAATTACCACCGGATCTTCAATTTTCATCTTCGTTGTCTGCTTTTCACTGCCATCGATTACAGGTATGGGTCCATCTCCTCGCTTCCTCTCCATTCTTCTGTTGTTAGGATTTCGTTCTTATTCGCTTCTGCAAATTATGATCAAGGCCTCATCCTTTCAATGATTCTTTACATTTTTAGCCCTTTGTGTTCATGATGTTACAAGTCCAGATGTTCTGTTTATTTGTTTTTTCTTTCAGTTGATTATTTTAATCATCAATGTGATTTTAATACTTCTGGTTCATGTGCTAATTTGTCGAAATGAGGCTTAAAAATACATTTAATTCAATGCCCATAAGCCTCAAGTTAATTGTGTTGGAGTTAGTTTATTAGAAGAGTCAATGAGTTAGTTTCGTGGTTATTTTTTAGTGGATGTAGTGGCAGTAATGTAGGAGTCAGTTACTAAACATAACTCAAATTGAAGTTTCAGTATTTGTTTTTGATGAAAAATTAATGAGAAAAGTTGAGCCCCACGTACATATTGCTCTCTCCTCCGTTTGTTCTCTCTGCACAGTTTCTTTCTCTACAAATTGCAGTAAATGTTTAATTAATCAATTCTTTCTTTTAAATGGCATAACAGTGGTATCTGCTACTTTGGGGAAAATTTTGAACTTTCTGAACATAATCCATCTGTTTACTTGCTAATCTATTACCTGCGGCAGAGGTTTTTATCAATCATTTATCTTATTTCCTCTTAGGTTCTGTTGCTAATTTGTTGTCCTTTGTTTGTCCCATGCGTTATTTGCTTGTAGAGCAATTAAAGGTTGATGATTTGCTAATACGATTCATTTTCATTTGTCTGTTTTTTAACCTATCATCCATTCGATCTTTTTCCAGGGTATATTTATTATTATTATTTTTTTAAAAGGCTCGCGGGGTATATAATGGAGACGAAGAATCAGATCTAGAATGGCTTTGACAAAGAATGAGGATGTTACCAGCTTTGAAAAAGAATCAGGATGGTATAGAGTGGTTTATGAGGATGGAAATTTTGAAGATCTAGAATGGCATGAGTTACAAGAAGTGCTTCTACCTCTTTGATGTTACAATACCATTGAAGAGATTAGCATCAAAATTCATCAAGAAGAGGCAAAAAATATGAGACAAAATCTCCGTGACTAAAGTGTTGGTTAATAGTTTATACCGGGGATTGGGGTACCTTACGGGTCAGATCGGTATTTCTAATATTCTTTATTTGTTGGCAGAAGATGTGAGCAAATTTCTAGCAAGTTTTTCTGCAAAGTTTAGTGACCCATATTCCCTTCAAATTATGCATAGCTGTCCACGTTGTATGTCTTTAGGAGTAGTTGGCTACACTTTTTTCTTCTATTTAAGGTTTGTTTCCTTGTAATGTAATATGAGAGAATTAATCAATATGTAGTCTTTTTGGTTTCTTTCTTGAGCATTTGTGCTGCATTTTTCCTTCTTTTTGTTCACGAGTTTATTAGAGAGTGAGAGACATGCTCTTTGATATCCAACAATTGGTATCTGAGCATTGTTCGGTTCAAGGGGGTGTAAGTCCGTTTTCATAGCAGGTCGAAGAGTGGTGGTCTTTATCCTTGATCAAGTTTTGTTTTGTCTTGAAGGAGCCTAACCGGAAGCTGAAAACAAGCGGAAGAAATCAGAAACAGGTCGAGTTTTTGGTTTGGTTTGTTTGCAAGTAAAAGAAAACGGAAGAAGCCGGAGCTTTGTTTTCTTGGTCGGTGGAAGAGGACTCTCGGAACGGTTGGATCGGAAAAGGTTGGGGCTGCCACAAGGAAAACAATAATGTAGAAAAAGAACACGGCGTGAACATTATGGCGTTAGAGGTTCAAACGGGTGGCTCTAGATGTGGCCGGGGAAGAGATCGTCGATCCGGGAAAAGTCGTGATGTTAATGAACGTGTCCAACGGGATGCCATGTTACATGTGTACTAGTATTGTGAAAAAATCGAGGATTTAAGCTAGAGAAGACTTTGGACGTGACCGAGGTGGAGGTCGGGTGTATGAGAAAAGTCGTTAATCGAGATTGTTCAAAAGAACTAAGTGTTGCTGTGAGTAAAGGTGTGAATAAACGATTAAGGGGGTGATTGTTACGGGTCACAATTGGGGTAGCTTACGGGTCGTATCGGTATTTCTAATATGATTTATTTGTTTTCTAGCAAGTTTTTCTGCAAAGTTGAGTGACCCATATTCATTTCAAATTATGCATGGCTATCCATGTTGCATGTCTTTAGGAGTAGTTGGCTACACTTTTTTCTTCTATTTAAGGTTTGTTTCCTTGTAATGTAATATGAGAGAATTAATCAAAATGTAGTCTTTTTGGTTTCTTTCTTAAGCAGTTGTGCTGCATTTTTCCTTCTGTTTTTTTTTTTTTCACGAGTTTATTTGAGAGTGAGAGATATGCTCTTTGATATCCAACATAAAGCCCCATATCAACCAACATAAATATTAAATTCTAGGGTTGACAAAATGGGGATCTTACAAGCAGGTGCAAAGAATCTTGAGGCATTTTTAACTTTCTTTCATATCACTGCTCACTGCTTCGTTGCGAAATAACATGAAGACATTCAATATGGTTACACCATTGTGCGTATAATCTTTTTTATTGAACTCAAAAGTTAAAATTGGGATGGGTTTGCTTCTGCATTGATTCCTGTAGTACATAGCTTATCACTACAAAAACGCCTTTTTGCGGCAACAATTTACCCCGCGAAAGGTCAACTTGTTGCCGCAAAAGGCATTTGCTGGCGAAATGATGCCGCAAAAAGTACGCCACAAAAAACACGTGCCAAAAACATTTTTGCGGCGAACATTTAGCTTTTTTGCGGCGACAACCACCTGACCAGATCTATGCCACGTGTCAACTTTTTTGCAGCGACACCTTCTATTTTGCGGCGACATCCACCGGATCCAAGTGTGTGACATGTGTCACCCTTTTGCGGCGAAACCTTCTTTTTTGCGGCGACATTTATTTTTTTATTTAATTATTTAATTTTTTTTGCGGTGACCAATTAACACTTTTAGCGGCGACATGATGCCGCCAAAAGCTAAAAAAAAATTCACACCATATTTGCTTATTCACTACTAGAAAAACTGATATTTCCGACGAAATTTTGCGACGGATGAAAACTGTCGCTAATTAGCAACGGATTAGTGATGGATTTGCGACCGAATCAAATTACCAAATATCAAGGGCAAAACCGTCGCTGTTCCATCGCTAATTTGCGACGAATATTGATTCCAACGCAAATCTGTCGCAAATTAGCGAGGAACAAAACCATCTCTAATTCGTTGCTAATTAGCGACCGATTTCAAACAGATTTGCGACGGATTTCAAATTAAGGTATATCGTCGCTATTCCCTCGCTAATTAGCAAGGGATTTGCGAGAGATAGCGACGGAACCGAGTTGTCAAGGATCAATTCTATTTCATCGTTATTCCCTAGCTAATTAGCGACGGATTTGCGAGGGAACTGTGGCATTTCGTCGCTATTCCCTCGCTAATGAGCGACGGATTTCGAATTAAGATATATCGTCACTATTCACTCGCAAATTAGCGAGGGATTTGCGAGAGATAGCGACGGAACCGAGTTGTCAAGCATCAATGCTATTTCATCGCTATTCCGTCGCTAATTAGCGACGGATTTGCAAGGGAACCGTGGCATGTCATCGCTATTCCCTCGCTAATGAGCGACGGATTTCGAATTAAGGTATATCGTCACTATTCCCTCTCAAATTAGCGAGGGATTTGCGAGAGATAGCGACGGAACCGAGTTGTCAAGCATCAATGCTATTTCATCACTAATTAGCGACGGATTTGCGAGGGAACTGTGGCATGTCGTCGCTATTCCCTCGCTAATAAGCGACGGATTCCGAATTAACCTTTATCGTCGCTATTCCATCGCTAATTAGCGAGGGATTTGCGAGAGATAGCGACGGAACCAAGTTTTTAAGGATCAATGCTATTTCATCGTTATTCCCTTGCTAATTAGCGACGGATTTGCGAGGGAACTGTGGCATTTTGTCGCAAATGAGCGATGGAACATGAGAGAGAAAGAAAAGTTACTTTTGTAAAACAATTGTATCTTTATAGTGAAAAGATCATTTGAGAACCGTTCGCTAATTAAGGTATATCGTCGCTATTGCCACACTCAAAACAGTTCTCAAATGAAGA
>JAUEJL010093154.1:0-14002 GCA_032274825.1 Drosophyllum lusitanicum
CTTACTCCTGTGCTGGTACACCCGGTTCACATCGTTACCCCCGCCCTGAAAATTCACCTTGTCCTCAAGGTGAAAAGAAAAGAATTGCTGCAGTATCGTCTCAAACGGTTCCCAAGTTGCTTCACTTTCAGGCAGCGTCTTCCAAGCAATCAACACTTCTTTTTGCCATTGAGCATTCGCACCTTCAATACCTTTTCGGGTACACACAATTCATCAATCTGGTCAGCAAATTCCGGCGGTAGAGCGGATTCTACTGGCTGATTTCCCACAGCTTGTTTAAGTTGTGAAACATGGAATCGCGGGTGTATAGTAGCCGTATTGGGCAACTTAAGACGATATGATCAATATATTATAGAGATCTTTTAATTATAATAGTTACTATATTTTAATTATAGAGAATCTTTTATCTTAGGAAGGTAATCTTTTATCTTTGAAGGAAGGTATTTATTTAGTATAAATAGAGGTTTAGGGGTATCATATGGGGAGGAGAGAGTTTAGAGTTATTTTGTTATTTCCTTTGATTTGGAGATCCCCAGAGTCTCGAATATCAGGCCCCTTTTGTATCTACAAGCATCCGATTACGGGTGTGTCTATCCTATTATTGATTATCAATTTGATTCGTATCATAAACAAATTTTAAAAATAAATTACATAAAATTAAAAATAGGGCAATTTGGTTTTCAACACTGAACCAAAAATTCCAGTTATGAAAAAGTAAAATAAAAAACAAACCATAGGTTAACTATATATGTGGATCGGTTATTTCAATTCATTCAGTTATATATTTGGTTTCCGTTCACCAGTATCTGACACGATTTTTACCTTTTTGGGTCTCTGAAGTGATGAAAGGACCTCAGCTTCATCTGCTATTCCTGTTATTGTAGGAAGATCTGTAGCTGAAAAAAATCCTGTACTACTTGTATCATAAGTCAGGAGATTAACATTAATTGATCCTTGAGTAGGCATAATAATTTCCAGTGGCATCATCCTCTTAAGAGCACTAAATTCGGTAGAAATGTTTATTGTTGCTGACCTGGACTGACTTGCATGAAAACATAGCCTAATTAAATGATCAATTAGGCTGGCAAATTGACTAAACAATGAATTTGGTCCTCCCTGATTATACCCTTTTCGTGCATTGTTTATAATCTCTGCAGCTGCTTCCCGCCTTGAAGGAACCGTAGATTTTGAAACAGCCGCCATAGTCCAAAGGGCTTGTTGTGTATATTGTCGGAGAACAGATGTGATTATGTTTTTGACAAGTTTCACGATTTCGTCGTTTTGGTGACAGATTCGTGAAACCAATTGGGGTAGAACTGTTAGCCATTGGTAGGTAGGCAAATCTTTTAAACAACCACGCATAATGCTGATAAGCTGCCAAAAGAGAAGAGAGTAAATATAACATAATTAAGGAAGATTTCTCTTTTACGTAACTTTCAACCATAAAAATCATTCAACTTTCCAAATTTTTTTTAATTTTAACATTTTAAGGCTCAAAATTTTTTAATTTTAAGGTAATTGGACATGATTATTGACTCAAAACGATGGCGTGTCAGTAAGTTTGACCATATTTACTTTTTTTGACGTGGCTCTGATATGGGATTCGGGAACTACTAAATTTGACTTCTAGATTACTATTTATGCAACTTGCCCATATTGACATGATTAAAAATTTAAAACTAATAAAAAGAAAACCTTGTCGTGAACACGTTTCATATCTTTACTGGACGAAGAGCCTTTCCTTTGATAAATGCTACCGAACTCGAACCATAGTGTCAACAACCTCGGAAGGGCTTGAAAGAGATTTTTGTGGCCTCGATGAAGCCCTTTAGCATAGAATAACACGACATCAGGAAGAAGTACCCACCAAGGTTTTTCGGTATTAGAATTAGTAGATGAAAAGTTGCTAGAATTTGAAGAAACCATCCTGGGACCCACATCGGAATTATCTTCTTGTCGTTTTCTTGCATCAACAAGCAAATCATCACAATATTTGGCTGCGTAAAAGTAGCCTTTTTCCCATTTGGGTTGCAAATCTCTGACCCTAGAGAAAAGACTAATCACATCCTCCTTTTGCTTCAATCCTGTATAATGAATCCACCTCGAATATAACAAAAGTGTTTTTGCAACATCACGATTTTCATTCGATGCTTGCGTGTTGCAAGGTAAATTTGGTTGGTTTAAAGGAACCAATGAGAGGCTAGTGATTGAAGACATTGCAGCAGAACCAATGACTTCAACAGGCATATTCATAAGCGATCGTTGTAACTCAGCAATCGCACCATCAGACCGCCTTGTGCTCCATAAAAGCTTAGCTTTTTCCACATGCACATTAACTGCACCTGATGCTATGGCTTCCAAAATGGCTCGATTAGCTGTTTCATAGTGACCAGCTGAACGACATAGTTTTGCGTATTGTATCCAACAGTTCCCAACTTGACCACTGAGACCACTCGCACCAAAAACCAGCCGCCGAAAAGCCAAAAGTGGTTCACGTGTCCATAGAGACGGTTGTGTAAACCTCAGCCTGTTTTCCCAGTTTTCGGTTACTTTTAAGAAATCTGGTTGACCAATGCATGACTTTTCCAAGAAAGATTCACCATTTAGAATCGAATGAAAATCCTCGAGTTCTTGTAACACGTGTAGCTTGACAACAAATGGGTATGCTCGTGTATATGAATCCATACCTGCAGCAGCTAGAGGAGCTATCAAAGCTTGTTTCGATAGCGCGATTCTTTCACTGACAGAAAACTGATCTTTCATTCTCATTGCTCGAAGAATTTTCGCAACATCCATATCAAACGAAGCATTACTTTCCGAAATACTACAAAGTAAACCTTCTTCATCAGCTCCATCAAGATATTCATCTGTCAAATCCCATCTCCCAAGCCTCCAAGCCGCTTGAACTCCTTGCATACACCATGTTTTTTTGTATTGAGGAATTCGAGATATTAATCCATCAACATGAGTAACTACAGCCTGCAAGTGACACATATTTATTAAACAGTTAAGAACATCTGAATGTCTCTGCACAGAAGTGGGCTCCATCTGCAAAGCTTGTTCACAAGAAGTTAAAACTTCGGCCCAGTTTCCCGCTTTTTTGTTTATCAAGAGTTGATCTTGCAAACTTTTTGATTTACGTAAAAATGCTAAACCCGACAAACCATCGGGTTCATCCAAACCACTGTAGATTTCCATTAAAACTGAGACATCTTCGTCCTCGAATATCCCGCTTTTTTCAGCTGACGGATTGAACGATCCAGATTTTTCACGCACATGACACTCGAAATACAACAATGATCGAGCATAAGCCTGACATCGAAACGAGGCCTTAGCAAGGGTTACTTTTGGAATTGCAGATAAAAGCTCTGAAACATGTTTGCACTGCATAGATAACTGATCTGAATCCACTGAGTAATTCACACTATTATCCTTGTATTTTTGTTTCAAATTGGACTGAGATAAAGCAAGCTCTTGTTCGATATCATCGACCCATTGTCCGAGATTATCAAGAAGAGTAAAAACAGCTTGAATGCAAACTTCACTTTGACCAGAACTATTTTCAGAAGCTGCTGCATTCAAAACTGAAAGAATTTCTTCTGTTATACCACAACGCGCCTCCTCGGTACCATGTAAGACAGCATTTAATACCAAGTATGGTAACAAATATGTTGCGGTTTGCATATCATGGCGTACAATACCTCGACATGCATTAAAGATACCTGCTCGTGAACCTATTGCGTGCACCGTTAGTTTCTTTACCCAATTGAAAATCCATCTGCGAAACGATAAAGAAGGACGATAAATAGGACCAGAAGACGCAGAATCAGCCACATTTGGAAGCTGAAACCTTGAAGTTAAACATGGAGCAATTATCTCTTTAACGTAATTCGAAAACCGATCCCATAATCTTTGACCCCGCCCATTCATCTTAGTTGACTCGTTGACTTTTGAAACTCGAGAAGCTGAAACATTTTCATCTAAAGATGCCTCACAACCAGCTATTTTTAACAACTCCTGTATAGCTAAAGCAGCGGAGTCTTGGATTATGGTGTCGGGTGCGGCTCTAAAAGCCCTAGCTAGATGCTTGTGAATTAACTCGAAAATTAAATCATCATCTGAACATGCGATTTTGAACAGTTGATTTGAAAACCCTTTAACCTTGGCAGGATCAACTGCTCCAAGTAATCCAAGACAATCAGCACATACCAACTTCAATCGCTGTCCAACTATCGTTCTAGATTCTTCTGCACAACCTCTAAGTAAAGATGTAATCAATGAACTCAAGACATCAATATCTGAATCCCCTTCTCCATTAACCATAATTGTAACATCTTCTCTTTTCAATTTTAGCAATTTACTTAACTCACAAGCAACCATATATCGAACGTTCAAATTTTCATGGTTTAAACCATCAACAATATCTCGTAATTGATCTTTTAAGCTCATTGATCCACGTGCTTCATCTATGACTTTGTTGACTTCCACAAGTGCGGGAACATTGGGAAGAGGAGGGAATTCAAAGATGTGTTGTTTTAAGACGGATTTATTCTCAAAAACAAGTTCTTCCAAAATTTTCACGATCTTGATCATATGCAAAGAAGAATTTTCTTTTTGTTTCTCGAGTAAGGGGATAAGTGCAGCAAAAACCTGAGAGATTACATGTTTAGTGCTTGAAGGGGATACCTTTGCCAATTGTTTAATAAAAAAATGTAAAACAGCAAGCCCATCATTCTGCAATGGTTCTTTATCAATTGCATGCATGAGAAGAACCATGAGCTTTGGTACGTAAGTGCAAAGGTGAGAACCCATCATGTTGATTAACATTTCGATACGTTTTGTTGCTTGTATTTGAAGTGAAATATCACTTGCATGAAGCATTTTCCGGTCAATGCTGTTAAGAAGACCAACAAAATGGTTCCTTAAAAACCCTGGAAGATCCTCGTCTCCTGTTAAAATTTTAGCAATTTCTTTTATCATCTGAGGCACCCTTGATAACCTATAAACAAAAGAAAAAAGAAAAAGGTGAAGTGAATAAGATTTTGTGTTAGACAATAGCAATAGAGAAATACAAACCAAGTGGAGTCTTCAAGAATGAAAAGTTTCTCATACAAAAAAATCTGTTAAATTGAACACATAGAGAATTCATACACTTAGTACCAAATAACTGAGTTTTTTGCTCAAACTGTAAACAAAATGGACCTACGACTGGTCTTCAAGTATTAGTCAATAAAATTAACTTAATAATTTCTCATTTTTACAAGAAGACATCTTAAGATTGCATTTGAAAAAGGTTTATAAAAACAGATGTATTGTCGTTAAATTATGAACATGTGCGTGTGGGAATGCATGTGTGTGTATGTATGCATGGTATGGATCAAAATGGTCCATGTGAGGTTTCACCCACAAACACTTTTTACAAAAGTAAAAAACAACAGTAATAATATAGGATTCTAAATAATTGTCAAACAATTTTAAAAGCTATGTGCATAGACTTTGGACGACATTCAACCTATGCATAAGTAAATGGTCAAAATTTCCACCTCTTAGTAATACAAATGGCCCATAATTGGAAATTGGATGCATGTTTAATCAAAAATCCCAACAAAGTAAAAAATTGCCATAAAATTTAATCCAAGAAATAAAAACGACAAGAAACATTTACCTAATGCTGCTATCAATCGAATCATCAACATCCACAGAACAGATGAGTTCATCCAAAAGCGCAGGTAATGCAGCTGCAAAAATTTCTTTTTTATCAGAGCCAGTTTGATCACGGTAAAACTGCAAAGCACAGTCTAATTTGTTCCCATCTGTTTGATAAAGAGCATAAGCAAGAACTTTTGGTAGCCAATTTACAATAAGCTGCACCATATCTGTGTTTAAACATTTGGCTAACTCAAATAAGGTAACCACTGCTTGATCATTATTTTGTTGAGCAATAACAAGCTTTGGAAGAACCACTGGAACCATTTTTTGCACAAGTTGTTCAGCTTTAACATCAAGAAGAGTTGCTGCAAATTCTTCAACCATTTTTGGGCTTTTAGCAAGCCGTAACGATAGATAATCGTATACTTCGTTGCGTATATGAGCAAATTTAGCAAGAATTTGTTCCAAACCACCTTTAAGATGAAAGAAACAAGATCTGTGTACCAATTTAGATGCAGACAATCTCACGATAACATATGGATTATCAAGTTGATTAAGTAATAAAACTAATGATGATAAAAACAGTGAACCGTGTATATCTGCTGCAATCATGATAGCTGCTGTTGCTTCTAGAAGAGTTTCAAATACTTCTGGATCATTAGCTGATTCATATCCATTTCTAATTTTATCCAAAAGTATTTGCTCATTTGGAAACAAAGCGGTGAATATATTGTGATGCTCGACAAAACAACTAATTTGTCTGCTGAATGCTTCTCTCACAGGCTTTTTTTTATGAAGCAATAAGTAATCGATACATTTTATCCACTCTATTTTTGTTTCACGTAAAATATCGGAATTCGTGTGAACAAGAATTCGTCCAATTATCGTCACACATGAAAGCTGAACATCTTCAGATTCGTCATGAAGGAGAGTGAAAAAGAGGGAGAGAAGACATGTGTCATCATTACCCAAATTAGGCACTACAATTCCGATATTATGAAGATCGGGTATTATTGAAACTGATTCATTCTTGTGAATCACATTTTTGTCACATATGGAGCACCAAAATCCTTGCAATAATTGTTCTCCTGTAAAACTGTGTTTGTTACTCTCTTTGTAGAACAATTTGCACTTGTTTTTTAATAAATTGGCCGAGTCATCAAAGGATCCACAGAGGCATGCCAAATAACCAAGAGAGATGGTGATGGATTTCTTAACTTTTTCATTCGTCTCTTTTGATAAAGACCTGCCAAAATGTTTGAAAAAAAAATTCAGGCAAAGATAAAGATGACAAGAAGAAGCAGAATTACATCTTTGATTGGTTCCATATAAGAAAAGGATCTATTGCATAACGAGACTAATGGTAATATATTATAACCTTAACTTTGTGGGCATGTGAAAGTAAAAAAAAGTCATAAGAAGAATTCTACTATTCAGTTTTATGAACATGACTAGTGTTTTCTGTTTGTTTCTAATAGTTGTCACAAAATGGTGGGTTAGATGTTTTGTATAATGGGTTAAAACGGATAATTTTCTGGTATAGATTGGTTGACCAGAACACTTTTTTGTCCTCGATTTTATGAACTTTTCTTGAATATATAGTCTCAAAAGTGATAGGAAAAACTAAATTATACCAATAAAAATTCTATTTTTTGGACAAAATTATTCAAGAAGTTCTATGATTTAAGGATACACTTTAAGCGCCTTCAACACATTTGATCCGTTTACTTTTTTGCTCCTTTTTTTACCTGTTCGAATATAAGAGCTTTTTAGAAAAATGTAACGCGAATTGACCCTTCATAAGTAAATGGGTCAAAACTGCCACCTCTATATCATATAGGTGGGAAAATGCATATGCACAGTCAATACAAATGCATAAACATTTCTTACTCCAATCTCTTAATAATCTGTGTCATTGTATCAAATCTGCATAAAACAATCAATGGCATAGCAATGATGGCTTCACTTCTAACTTCTTCTGCTTCATCATGAAGACCCAAGTCCAAAATACCTAAATCACTCCCAATTTGAGATAAACTTCCAATTATGGGAAGAATCTGAAGACAAAAACACTTGGTTTTCCACTGCAAACAGGGTTCTGCTGCCATAACAGAATGACTCCATGGAATCTTTAAGACCAATTGAATTAGATTTGCAGCAATACCATTATGTCTGAGATGCTCATCCTTCACAGGAAGAAATCCTAAAATGACATAAACCATATTTTCAGATATTATATATATACACACATATATGAGCAGAAAATCAAAGTGTAAGAACAAACAAATATTTTGAGGGTGTTTGGGTTTGGGTTTTGTGGAAGATTATCTAATTATTGTGTTTACAAAGCATAAGAAATCAGAAAATTGTGTTCAGAAAACCATTTGAAAAAGTAGCATATCTGCGTTCCTACAAAGAATACAATTTTTGACAAGCAGATTAGGAGTTAAGAACCTTTTTAAAGCACCGTTTTACACACGCATGGACATCAGAAATCAATCGTAATTGATATCTAATTCCTGTACTATGATAATCTAAAGATATTCTAACTAAAGTAGAATTTAGGTGCTAGATTAATGAATATATAACATAACCATAACTAATACTCAAGTAAAAATTAGATACTTGATTAATGATTATCTAGAAAATAAGACGATATTTGGAAACTAAAGTCCACCAATATTTAAAACAGTAAAAATAAGGCGATATTAGGAAATTAAGTCCAACAATAGTCAAACGGTCCTAATGGTTCTACAAAACCTGAAATGCTACCTCGTACTGTTACGGAATTGGTTTCAGATTTCAGACCTTAAGCAATTAATAAACAAACAACCACTTACTCTGCTTAAGCAGTAAACTGTGAAGTGCTTCAAGATAGATAGATAAATCCACTCCACCTAAATTTTCTTGGTTTGCCTGCAAGAAGTAGCCCTCTTTATATCATGCAAAAAAAACAAAAAACAAAGAAAGAAAAAAGAGTTCAGATGTACAGTACAAGAAAAAACTAATACCTGCTCACAAATCCAAGGAATCCAATCAAGCGTCTGACGAGAAATTTGACATGAAATTTTTTCCTGAGGATATTTGCACAAAACAATGCAGAGCATACTAACAGCAGCGAAAGAAATCTCTGGTCCTAACACGTTACAGTTGCCATCAGGAGGTTTCAAGCATTCGATAAACGAAAAAAGCGAAGAACCTAAATATTCAGCATATTCCTTTTTTCCTCTATATTGCAAATCTGGCTTGAAATTTTTAGATTCTTCTAACTTTTGTCTCTTAATATTTGAAAATTTTGGAAGACATATTGGTCTTTTTTCTCCAACTCTTATTGGTATAGATCCGGTGGATATTGACAGTAATGCATCTGAACAATCTTCCTGATTAGTTGTCTCTCCAACAAGATCTGGATCAAGAATTGATAGAGCCACTTCAAAGCACTCAGCCAACCCGTAATAGGGTTTAGGAGTACAAAGAATACTAATCAATGATTCGGGCTTCCATATATGAGGCGGGCATACTTTAGCAATTCGAACATATGCACCACATAATGCAGCCTAACCAAGGTTTTGGAGCACCAAAAAATACAAATTAATGACCTCAAGATCTTGTAACCATAAAAAATAAACCTTTAACAAGCATACCTTAAGCTCAGGACTTCCGGTCTTCTGCATTGAATTAGAAAAGACTTTGACTATATCTACGGCAGTCAACTTGATGACATCATCAGAACAAGTAGAGTATAGTGTTTGAAGGCATCCACCCAAAGAAGAATCATAAGTTATATCTCTGCAAAAGTAATTCTAATCTCACAATTCATCTGATCAATATGCTTTGTATTTCTTTGATATTAATTAAATTGAATTTTTATATGATATATAAGCCATTATGTTATCCTTTTATTGCGCCTTTTCTTAATAATAACTGAAAACAGAACCATTGTTAGCCACCTATCTTACATAAACTAACCTCTTTCTAATTAACATATACAAGTTCTTGCAAGAGATCAATTCACTGGCAGGTCAGCTCACTTGGTCAAGTTCACTTCTTTTTCTTATAAAACAGTGAAGTGGAACTTAATGGTTATAACTGTATAAGTAAGAAATAGCATATATCATGGATCATGGAATCGTGGATTATTTTTTAAGTTGATATCTTCCGGTAGATAATAAAACTTTTAACATGACTTTAACCAAAAATCTCCCAGATTTAAACAGTCTCTTTATAATGCTGTCATGCTGTGAATTGTGAAATTACAAGCCCTTGTCACTTATTATAGGCCCGTTGGGGTTATGTTATATATCTGAATCTCAAATGAGTCAAATTGGTAAAATCGTACAATTGAACTAAAGAAAAGATGGGTCAAATTGCAATCATTTGAGATCAAACAGAGTCAAACACTCAAACTATTAAATTACTATAGTAATACATGTTATTTTTCTAATCATATTAAACACACAAATTATTTGAAAATAAATAATTAAAAAACATGGACAAAAAGCGCTTGTGGTCAACCTAGTCCACTAGTCGTTGACCCGCTCACTTTACCACATTTAGTATAATATAAACTGGATGCACCAGATAATTAATTACCAAAAGCATTATGAATACCTGAAAACAGGGAATTCATCCTCTGCTTCACTCAGTATAATCGATATTGACAGAATCATGTTTTCGCTAGGAATGATGTCATCACTTACTACTGCTCCCAAGATACGCACCAAATCAAAGCAAGCCTTCATGATATTTTTTTATTAAAAACCAGCACAATATATAAAAGGACAGCAAGAAGATTCTTGATATCTAAGTTGACCTAACTTAATGTAGTTTGAACATCAAAAAGAGTCAAACTAACCATTTGCAAAGCAGCATCCCCGTAACATAGTAGTTTGCACGCAGCCAAAATAAATGGCACGTTTATGAGCCCTTTAACATTTATGGCACCTTCGGTTAAACATTTACAAGAAACTTTAATCATCCAAGTAGCAAAAAGCTGCCACCTGACAAGCCCTGTAACATTGATTATAATACCAAAACCATCAACCGCTTTATTGCATGATGGGAGTTCACTGAAGACAGTAGAGTCTGTGGAAATTAAAGACATGGAATCATTGAAACATTTCAAAGACACTTCAAGCTCTGATGTGCTTGTGTTTTTGGATATCGATGCTATAGTCAAGAGATCTGCACAGAAGTAATAATCCTTATTAATTTCAAAAAGAACAATAATCGAAGGAAATAATAATAGTTCAGTAATCAGTACTTTTGTGTTTTGTACCTTCAACCACCCTCATGACATCTTCAAAAAACTGACGATATGCGTCTCGATCTCCTGTACGTAGCAACGATAAAAGGGATCCTAGTGTTTCGTAAATTATTCCATGACGAGAGCTGAAAAGTAACATAGTAGTTATCAAATATGCAAAAATAAAAGAAAGGATCATGATAATTCTACCAAAGCAATGAAAAAAAGAATTCACAACTCAAAAGGCAGAACATACGACTAAGAGATGGTAATTTCACGAAACATTACATTTATAAATGTTCTCAAAGGCAGAGAGCACATTCTATTTATGATTAAGAAAATAACCGCCCAAGCTACAAGGGTAACAATAAGTATTACAGCTCCATTTTGAGTTTACGGATATTTGCTAAAAAAATTATTAATTATGTGAGAAAGATTAGTGAGACATTCTATTACTCACAGGATTCATTTAAATCAATATTGAATGATAATCAGCTGTCATATTAGACTTGTTGCTAATTCAAAGATTTGATGGTATGAATATGATGATGGCCAGTTTCAATGTATATTAGCACTTACTCTTGTTTATCCCGTTGATCAAGGCAATTACTCATTAGTTGTTGGGCAATATTATGTTTTTTCACATAATATACAGCGATACTGCAATAAAGATAGTTTACATCAAAGGCAAGCTTACCTTGAACGTTGAAACATCAAAACAAGCTTAAAAGCTCAAAGAAAAGGTGATCCTAGTAACCTAGTCAGTGAAGCACAATGCTTTTAACTCATTTGTATTTTAATTAGCATAATAGCACAAGTGAGAGAATTATATTAGATGAATTAACAAAAGGACCCCATAATATGTTATTAATTTCCGTTAAACATAAGGACGTTATGAATGCATACTAGATTTTGAAATGAAGTATCATTGTATCAATCACTCACCAGAATGAAGGTTCAGCGAAGAAAGGTAATATACGACAAATTATTGGTAAAACTATATTGGCCTTTCCATGAAAAAAAACTCCAGGAAAATTCTTCACCGTATGAGTCAATAATTTCAGCACAGCAATCACTTCCCTCTCATTTGCTGCAAAATCAGAGAATGAAAAAGCAAAAATCAACATTTAAAGATGATAGTTATGCAACAGTAACCGATTGGCACCCTTTATATACAAGATAAATCACAGAAAAAGTAATGGTGGACATCCCTCCTACATTCAAGAACAAAAAAAGTATGATTTGACTTTTAAGGTCAAGCACACTAGTCTTTAAATCCAAAACTGCCATAGACTTAACTTTATAACAATACTGCAAACATAAAAGATTTATGTTGATCTACGAGAATAACAACTAGGCTTCTCGGTATAAAAGAAACCTCCGGCAAGTAGCAATCCGACACTTTTAAGAGTGTTTTAATTTTATGACCAGCAAGAAATTAAAATATTCATAGTAAATTTCCTTCATTGTTTCGTTTGAACTTGAAGTGTACTCATCAACAACCAACAAGTCAACAACAATCAAATTTTTAGCAAAGAAATACAAAAACGGGTTTTAGTCAGCAGAAGATCTAATAAGTAGTAACGACGAACTATACAAAAAAACACCAGAATTTGCAAAAAAACAACAAAAAAAAAGCAATTGGACGGAAAAAAGCAACGAAAAACTATGTGTTTGCTAATTACCATCAAATGTAGTGATTGGAAAATGCTGATGATTCTTAGAAAGTAAAAATAAGGTCAAAAATGTTACCAGAAGAAGATGGAACGACGTAGGCGTGAAGGAGATTGGGGATAACGGCACGAAATCGGAGCTCTAAAGAGGCATCATCTGATTTGTTGGGAGGCGTTGAAGATGAAGCTGCGATTCGCTCACGGAGTTCATGAACTAAGCTTGACAAGTTCGCCATTAGCTTCCTTGTTCATGAACTAACCCTGAACGTTAACGTTGTGTTAACTTAGATTTATTTAGCAGAGTAAGGAAGAGGCTTGAAAAAGAAAAGTTTCGTGTTCTTGAGTTATTTTAAGAACGGAAGGTAAATTACTTCGATCATAATAATTAATTTTAAAAGATAAGGGTATTATTACAAAAGAACTCTTTTTTCTTTTATTTCTCTTCAACCCTGGAACACAAACTTATTCTTTTTCTTTCTGACTCAGAAAGAAAATTAAAATTATTATCCTTTCTTTTTTTTTCTTCGATTAATTTTCTTTTCTATTCTTTTCTTTCTCTTAAGGTTTCTCGGGAACACAGCGTAAGAGTAAGAGTTGAGAGTTGGATCAGATGTCTGGATGTAAGGGGTGAGCACGAGTTTGTCTGGTTTGGTTTTAAAGATCTTTTGTTTTCGGTTTTGTGGTTTTTAGTACTTGTGCCTATAAGCCCATTTATTTTTTTGGGCTGCCAACACAAAAATATTGTTTGTACATGGGCTGATATCACATATATAAAGCCTGCTAAAAGAGAGAAGAAAAAATAGATGTGAAGCTATAAACTCAAACAAGATGTTACTCATCCTTAACACAAAACTAGTACTAAGGTGGCGTTTGGTTCACGGATTGTTTTCGGAAGGAATTGGAATGTAGGAAGGAATTGGAATTTGAAGGATTTGGATTTGGAATCTAAATCCTTGGCTCATTGTGTTTGGTTACCTATACACTTGGAATTGGAATTCACTTTCACACATCTCATCAGACCTAATTCCACCGTCCATAACCACCACCACCAGCTCTTGCCACCATCTTCGCCGCCATCAGAGGGTGAATCGCCACCCCTCTCGCCACCGTTGAAGTCTGTGCCTCTGTCGCCAGTCGAAGCCTTCATCGCCGCATCCCTCTATCGCCATCGAGGCGTTCATCGTCGCCAGTCGAAGCTTTTATTGCCGGTCGTCGGTCGCTAGTCGAACCCTTCATCGCCGCATCCCTCTATCGTCATCGAAGCATTCATCGTCACTAGTCGAAGCCACAGTCGCCGGTGGCCAGTCGAAGCGTTCATCGTCGCCAGTCCCCACAGTCGTCGGTCATCCCAACCCCCAGTCGAAGCTTCGTTGCCACAGTCGAAGCCCTAATCCCAACAGAGCTTCGATGGTTGAAGCCCTAAACGGAGGTCGAA
>JAUEJL010093175.1:0-14001 GCA_032274825.1 Drosophyllum lusitanicum
AAGGATTTCTATTGGTTAATTGGAAATTATTTAAGGAAACTTTCCCACAAATGGTTTTCTTTTAATATATATATATATAGATTGTTTGAATTTAAGGTTTTTTATATTGCAATTATTATTTCGGTTTCCGGTTCCTCTGGGTTAGGTTTTTTTACCCGGAAACGTTAGAAACAATCGATTCGGTCCTCGATTCTTACATTGTGGCATTTTCGGTTTTTTTCTGGTTTTGGTAGGTTTTGAAACCAAGCTTATCCCTAATGAATGGAGCCAGGGCTATATATGCTAAAAGATAATGTTTGTAGATGAAAATGCTAGATAAATGAATATTAACTGCCAAAATTGAAAAAGTAGGGGAAAGAAAACTAAAAATAAGATAAAATCAGTAAATTAAGAAAAAACTTTGAAAATTCTTTTTAAATATTTTAATAACAACAATAATACACAATTCTTGCAAGAGTGGGGTATGGGAATATTAAAATATAGACAGTCATACATCTACTCGTAGGTAAAAAGATTGTTTTTCAAAAGACACCTGATATAAAAGAGATAATACACACATAGTGATCACAAGTTTTTGGGTTATTATTATAGTTAGTATTAGTATTATTTTTATATGAAATATTAGAAAATAAAAATAATAGGAATAACAAAATATGTTTATTATAGTGTATAAAAGTTGAATTATAATAAGTTTACTTTTTTTTAGAAAAACATTAAAAAGGTTTAAAACTTGTGTGATCATAACTAATTGCAATATGTTGAAATTTAGGGCTATGCATAATTCAATTTGGACTAGTTATGACCTATAACCGATTTTTTAGTTTATTGTCTTTTATGATAATGCGGTTTTTATTAAGGGAAATGATATTTTCACAGCAAAAATTAATCCTTCACATATGTTGCAACACCTTTGAATCTGATATACAAGTTGATAAAATATTTATTTGCCTTGGATGAATCAATTTTTGTTGTGAAAATATCATCACCCTTTCATTTAAGCACTTGTTCGATTATATTTAATTTTTAATATATATATATATATATATATCTTTAATCTTTAATTAATATTAATATTTAATATATATATTAAAAGAATAGGATTATGATGTCATCATCCTATTTTTAGAATAATTTTCACCAATAATATCCATTTATTATCTTAAATAATAAATTAATATAAATTAAAGCATAAATAGTTGTTTACTCATGTCAACGAGATTTTCGGTATAAAAAATATCATTCTCGGTATTAAGAAAATTTCATTCTCTCATGTATCATGATCATCTCTACCCAAACTTTACTTAACATCCATGGTATGGTTTTTCAAAATAATAATAATAATAATCTTTATTTTTAATTTTTATCTTTAATCTTTAATTCTTTAATATATATTTAAAAAATAGAATTATTATGTCATCATCTTATTTTAGAATATTTTTCACCAATAATGTTCATTTATTTTCTTAAATGTCTTTTGAATTAGTTGTTTTTACGTCAAAAACCTTAAGTTTTACATATTATTCAAGAGTTTTTTAGAACTTAGCAATATCAATTACAAATAATGGAATAACTCCACGGATGCCTTTAAGTGGTATATTTAATCGTACGTTTCATATTAATTCATAAACTTATTTCATAGTAATATATTATCTATTTATATTATTTTTTATTATCGTGTTTCATTAAACATAATTAAAAATGTTTATTGTTTATTCATATCTACTGTATAAAAAACAATATTGGTAAAAAATACAATGTTCGTGACATTCATTCGCGATACTTTTTATATGATTTATAATTGTTTTACTATATATGTTAGTACTCTTTAATACAAGAAACATTCACAATTTATTTTAATCATCCCCCGTGTTTATACACAGGATGTTAAGCTAGTTAAAAGAAAAAGGATTATGATGTCATTCTTTCTAGGGCAAATTGTATGAAAATGCAATGAAATTTGTCTTAGTTGCCATTGTATACGACCAATTTTAAAATTTTAAAAATAATACAATTAGCTTTCATAAGCCTCTCATTGTACGCAAACAACTTTTTTATGTGTATGTTGTTCAGTTACCATTGTATACAATAAGCTTTGTTATAACTTTCATAGTATACAACAAGTTACATACAATATAAAAATTATGAAAGTTGGTTATATTATTTTTAAGAAAATAAAGTTTATTGTATATAATGGTAAATAAGACAAAGTTAATTGTGTTTTAATGCAATTTGTCCTTCTTTCTAATCTAAATTTTATTTCACTAATCATAACACCTTATTTCCTGAAATAACTTTCAAAGATTCTATTTGCGATGAAGGAGGTAAGCCTATAAATAAAACAATGAATGTTATCTATAAAGAAGTTTTACAAAAACTATGATGATGATGATCTTATGTTTGAATTTCTTATTTATAACATATTTAGCTTTCTTTTAGACATATCACTATATATTATTTATAATTATTATAATTATTTTACTATACATTTTAGTAATAAAACGTTTAAAACTTAGATAAGCCTATGGTAGTTTGTGTGTGAATCAACAACTTTCTTGTTTGGGCCTTACTTTGGGCTCATTTTTCGTTGCCAATTTTTAGCTTGAAATGCCTATTTGGGGCTAAAACACTCCTATTTACAATCATTTGAGAGTGCCAAAGAGTTGTGCAACATCATTTTTGAGATTCTTTGTTTGAGACTTTGAGATTATGAGACATTTAGATACCTCAACTGTCATTGAGACTTGTGGAGTTAAGGAGGATATCGTAAAGTTAAAGTTGGTGTTGGGATTATGGGTTTTAAAAACATTTGAGTAATCACGTATAATTAATTTAACTTAAAAACTCCAACCAACGATCCGGTCTATTTAATAAATAGGATTAAAAACCATACTATTTGAACAATTCTTGAAACCTTTGATTGCTAAGGGATTTACATCACCGCTAAATCTTCATGAACCATGCTGCTAGACAGCACAAGGAATCCCCAAACCTTCTAATCGTGAACTCGATTGATAGTATGTGTGTGTATTCAATCGGCCGAAAACCCGAATGGGTTTTTGGTTTGTTTGCGTCAGCAGAACAAAGAGAGAGACAGAATGGGGTGGTTTGTTTTGGTTTCTTGATTCGATTGTGATTAAACTCTGACTTTTTATCTATATATAACCTTAATAAATCTAGATAAGAGTTAAATTTCTAATTAAGATAAACCTTATCTTAATTCAACGTGACTTTTAAGAAACTTAATTTAAACCCACGGTTTCAGTAGTTACAAATTACCCCCAATAGCTTAACTAATTAATAAACTATTAATGAATCAATTACTAAATATTAAACTCATATTTAATTGAGTTTACGTGTAAATAATAAATGACTATTTATTATTTATTTCTTCTTTAATCAATCTCATCTCATCTCACACAGTAATATATGGCATTCAATAGTGGTTCGAATTGGGATTATGACAATTTGACTTTTAGTGGCTTATAACATTGGACATGATGACACAAGTTCATTGTCTTTTGCACATTAATCTAACCGTTTGACCATTGCTAATATCAATGATATATATTTTTGAAAATCTTAAAAATAAATAAAAGACAATAAGTAGAATTTTTTTGAAAGGCAAATATTATTAATACTCACTATCAATATCCCACTTAAAGCCACTCAACAAGTAGAATGGATGTATCAAACACATCAATTGCTACTACACAAACCTACTTGATATGTGCGTTGAACCTCATGAAGACGAACATTTTCATGACCCATTGAGCACCTTGGACAAAGGATTTAAGGTATGTCAATGCCTAGATCATCTAATTTAACCTGTACCGATAGCCTTTCGCGGTCCACCCTCCATGCAAATATACAATCGTTTTTCGAGATTAGCTTTGACCAAAACATTTCTTCATGTTGCTAGAGATCCACTATCCGAGTATCGTCATCAATTTTACCGAGTATTTGTTCTCAAGACTCAAAGACCACTCACAGGAATCTTTCTTTATCTTTTTGCAAGGAGGCAAAGAAAAGAGTATTTAGTAATCTGTGAAATTCCGTCGCTATTCTTCCTGTCACCGTACCAGCATCCCCTACTTCCCACCCCAACCCAAGTTCGACCAATGCCCCATGTCCCCCAACGTCTTCACATCATTTTCAATTTTCTATATACTTTAGATTTTAAGTCTCCAATCTTCACACCCCCTCGATCTCTTTTAACCACATCATCTTATTTAACCATGAGATCTTTTTTTCATTTAAACCGCCCTAGATAACATGTTTTCTATATTTATCTAACAATAAAAGGATATTGGACGGAGCACGAAAGACCAAAAGAAAGCAAACTAGACATAACCAATTTGATCGGTGTCAACCGCTCCCAAATGAGATCAACCCTTATTCCAGGCCCACTAGTTTAGCCTCCGTTTTCTATGTAACTCTATCCCAATTTGATAGTGTTTCATACTTGCGTTTACCGGCACCCTAAGATAGTTGAAAACCTCTTCTCCCACTTTCAACCAAAATATCTCGGCCATCAAAGCCTATTCCTCTTTCTCGAGCTTTAGAATTAACTGTCAAAGGATCAAAACACTTAAGACTTAAAGAGATAAATGAAGTGTTGCAACCTTTAGAAATTTTCTTACCATCTATAGTGCTTTTAAAAAGATCATTTTTATTATTTTCCAAAAGTGTTTGAATAACGTGAAGTTAAAATCGTCGAGCCCCGGGGCTTTGTTGCAACCATAGTCTTTCACCGCTAATCATACATCTTCCGAGAATTCCTTTTCTAGCATAATCTTATCCGTCCTCAAGTTTTTCAAATCTGTCAGTGTTGAATTTAGCTATGGGTGTACATGCACTTTTATAAAAATTACCGAAAAATCCATAGCCGCTTTCTCAATATGTAGCACCCCAATTTGGGAGTTTTCATAAAATTATTCAAATTAAAACTTTTATTTAAAACATTCGCGAAAGCATGAAATAATATAACAAACAAACTTTTCAAAACCAAATACAAGCGCAATATTTAAAAACATTAAATAAAAATTACATGCACCGAGAACTTCATCCGGGTCCACTATACATAATCACCTAAAAAGGGGAAAATCATCTAGTAAGAGCTATAAAACTCAATGAGCAACTCAATATAGATACTTAATGTTCACGTATACTCAGTTAACTATTGTTATTACAATACTTTCTGTAGCTCAATATCGTGTAATACTACTGGCACCAATTACGTGATCTAATATTAACATGTTCTCATTCACAAATAGACACATAACTCTACTCATATTCTTCTTACTCGCCATATCAGATATGTGCTCATCTCTGTATATTAGAATTTGTTACTATAGCTTCAAACCGAAGGTCCACTAACGAATACTAGACCTCATAAACTATACAATAACTCTGAAGATCCAATAACAAATATTGGATCCCAATATAAATAAAAGTTTATAACGAGCGTTGGTCCTAGCACTAATACACAATACTGTTCTGGCTCTATTCTTTCTACGATCCACTTCTGTTACCAATTCATCTTACATCTCTTTCTGACACTGTTTAACTGTCCTTTGTATTTCTATGCCAACTACATATATATATATATATATATATATATATATATATATCATTCTCTATTGTCTCTTATTTCACTTTACTCTTTTTATTTCAACTTTTTCTCTATCTGATATTTGTGTAATACTTTATCCGACTTTCTATCACCTATCGTTTAGATAATACTTTATCAGTCTTTAGTCACTTGTTAAAGCATCGTTAACATTTATCACTAATCTTCTTAAATAATAATTAATTTCATTCTTCATTACTCATATGTCTTTGACTTTTAAACTATATATATCATTTTTTATGCCAATTTAGACTATTATACTTTTAAATTATTAACTTGCCACTAATAATACTTTCAATGTACACAATACTCGCTTATTACTTATACTTATTTTACTTTTTAAGTACATTTTGATTGTGATACTCGATTACTTACACCTTCTTAAAACTATACATGCTACATTAACACAACTCATATATGTTATATTAATATCATAAAACATTAACATTTCCATCTGAGTAATCATATGTACATTAATATAGTAACATAAGTATTTATAAATCACCATTTACGAGTACCATATCGAGGTACTCGCGTGTGGTCCGTAGCTCCCTAAAGTCTTCAAATATCTTATTCTTAAGTTCTCATAACCTAAGTAATCATAAGGAAGACATCACCTTAACTTACCAAGCGTGTTTTCAAACTCAACCAAATGTTAATATCCCCTTTGCTATGCATATCTTTGGGGTTTTTTAAAGGTTTGTGATAAAGTTGTTTGGTTGATTTGGATTTTAGAGTTCTGAGGAATACTTTGGGAGTAATCATAGCTCCGTGTTGTAATCATAGGAATCAAAGAACGATCTTTGACTAACTAAGGTCATAACTGGACTTCATTTCAAACTTCAAAGCAGAAGGGACAACCACTCTTAATTGGCTCAAAACCGACCACCACTCCAAATTAATCAATAAAGGTCAAGAATAGAAAATCGATCAACTTTCGAACCCAAACACAGATCGATGATGGAATGGTGGTGGTAGGGCCGTAGAGGCGTCATTCACAGTATCATCCTTTATGATGGTTGCAGAGACATCATTTAGTCTTCCTCACCAATGGACTCTCTCTCTCCCCCTCTCTCTCCACTTCCTTTTCTCCGCAACATTATCCTTCATCTCATGACAAATTCTAAGAACCCTCAAAATGCCCTAAAACCCTATTGATCGATGGTGTGCTGGTAGTTGAAAGTGAAGTCTTGATGGTGTGCGATCAAAGGGCAGACACACGCCCTTGTGTACAACTTTTTTTCTTAAAGAATAAAATTACGATTAATTTAAATAAGAATCATTCATGAAATTAACTCTATTTTTATTTATTTTTTGAAAAAAGTTATATGAACAAATCAAGAAGTAGTATGTTAAGAGACCTTGCTATTATCGGTGTTAACATAAATAAAGTTGTTCAACTCCCCCCAACCGTTGTGAAAATTAGGGACCTTGATACATATCAATATATCATATCATAGCAGTGACAACCAGCCTTCTCCTTCCTCCTCCTTGTTAACTCCGCCCCTTCCCGGCGGACGTCTCGAAGCTTCTCTGTTCTCCATATATCCATCCATCTCCTTCTTCTCTATAACCTAAGCCTTTCTCCCTCTGCTTCTCACTTGTTCAAAAATGCATTCTCTGTCACTTTCTTCTTCGGCTTCTCCGATCACCGTCAGATCCGACGGCGGAGCTACCTCCTCCGCTTCTGATCTTTTCTTCACTACTCCTAGCCAGCTCCGGTTTTGCGGTCTTAGAAGAGAAGCTTTCTCTGGATGCAAATCGTCTAGCAATGCACTTCTGTTTAAGCAATTGCGTCCCAAGTTTAAGGTTTCGGCGTCCTTGTCTGGCAATGGAACTCCGTCTAAGGGTTTTGATTATGATCTTGTTATTATTGGAGCCGGTGTTGGTGGTCACGGTGCTGCTCTTCATGCTGTTGAGAAGGTAGTATTAGCAAATAATCGTTTTTCCTTTTTCTTCTTTTTATACACTTAACTTAATTGATCGTACGTTTAGGATCGATTGAAATAGAGTAATATTTTCATTTTGTAAGTAAGAAGCTCGATTTCAGCGTTTCTGTTCATGAATTGTATTTCTGTTCTGCTCGTTAGGTATATATTTTGAGAAAAGAGAATGCTTCTGGTGCAGGGATAGACTCGGATACTGATTTGATTTAGGTTTTGTTAAGAATGAGAATGTGAAGTAACATTCTACTAGTTGAACTGTTCTTGTGCGCTTTTCTTAGATAAATTGTCGAAGTACATCTACTGCAGCAATGAACTACAATCTCCATACTTATCTATTGAGCTTCCTACAGCTCTATTAGAAACGTGACTGTGTTGTTAGTTAAAACATCGCAGGTTATATTTAATGTTTGATCATGTACATAGTAGTAATGTTTTTCGTACAAATGAATGAAGGGCTGTGCCAATAGCTTTTGATGTTTAAAGTTAAAACTTAATCTATATTTACCTATAGATTCTTTTGGATAATGCAATTTATGCCATTATTAAACATGAGAATAGGTTGTATTCAGTTATCCCTGCTAACCTGCATTCACTTATAATTAAACAAATTCTGAGCTCTGTAGGGTCTGAAAACTGCCATCATAGAAGGTGATGTAGTTGGTGGAACATGTGTTAATCGTGGTTGTGTTCCTTCCAAAGCTCTTCTTGCTGTCAGTGGTCGCATGCGCGAGCTTCAGAATGAACACCATATGAAGTCTTTTGGTTTACAGGTATCTTTGTAACTCAGTAAAAAAATATTTTACTGTTTGTAGCATCTAGACAGGCTCTCTTCCGTATGTGTTTGTCTAAATCTGACATTTGGGATTCTTAAGTTGCCTTTGTGCTCTCTGGTATGGTTGGAAGACTTTTTCATGTAGTTCTCTTGTTTTTTCTTTATTTTATTTGTTTCCTTAAAATCTGCTAGACCATTTAGAGTCTATTTCAACTAAAGCTTCTATCTTTTTGAGTTTTTAATTATTCACTTCCTTTAAATCTGCTAGAACTTTTAGTTGTTCCCTGCTTGGGTATATAACTATACATATCATCAGCCATGCAGTAATTATTTGGTTCTCCGGCAGACCAAAGATTTTAGTCAAGTGAAGTCACCATTTTAATAAAACCCCAAACACAAGAAAGCAATGTTAATATTCAAAAAGACTGAAATAGTTGCAAACTTTTGTTGGAATAGTTTAAACCTTGGTACTTGACTAGAAATTACTAGTCTGTAATGATTTATGATTATATATATGCAGGTTGCAGCTGCTGGCTATGACAGACAGGGGGTAGCTGATCACGCCGAAAACCTTGCCACCAAAATTCGAAATAATTTAACCAACTCTTTGAAATCTCTTGGTGTAGACATATTGACAGGTGTCGGGACTGTTGTGGTATGTCCTGTAATGATTCCATTAGTCGTCCCATTCACCCTTTTCTTATTAATTTGCAATCAGATCTAGCATCATAAAATACCTTATGTTCAATTTATTATAAATACATATGCAGGGTCCACAAAAGGTGAAATATGGAAAAGTTGGGGGCAGTGATACAGTTATTACTGCAAAAGACATAATTATAGCTACTGGATCAGTACCATTTGTCCCTAAGGGAGTTGAAGTTGATGGTAACTACTATTTTATCTGTCCATTTCCCTCATCAAAATCTATTAGCTGAGCGAAAAGCTCTAATAACATTTCAGCTATATAATAGATAAAAGAAAACATTAGAAAAGAAAACACAAGAGAAAGTATTCAATGAACGTTCTGATTTGAAAGTCTTACCATTCGAACATGGTATATAGAATAAATATTAGTCCCAAACTGTGAGGTCATCTCTACTTGCTTGAACTTTTTAGGATCCGTAGTAGTGTAGAAATTATGGTCAGAAAAGATGACAGGCCACTGATGCGCTTGAACTGTATTTGTTACATTAGCTTGTTCTAGAAGCAGCAATCTTTTTTACGAAATATATGAACCCTAACCTTTGCTCTAGTCCAAAAGATATTAATCATCAACTATCACAGTATCACTGCAGCATTTAAATTGTGTTTTTTTTTAATTCATTGATAAACTACCATTTGATTCCATTGGTTAAGTTATTCCTTTTTTGAAGAAATTTTTTCTTGATTCCAATCTATTCATTTATGTTTTATTGGTGCCTCTCTACCCCGGGTAGAGGTATGATTGTCTACATCTTATCTCCCCCATATGTCACGCAGTCGAGAATGATTACTGTTGTTGTTGTTGTTGTTGATAATAGCTACTTTTAGTGATTTTGCCTATTATTGTAAGAAGTGGCTTACCATTACAAATAAGTTATCTGCTTGTTTACCAAAAACAGTTCTGTTCAGCTTTAATATAATAATGTTTCTACATGTACCAGCTACCAGGCATCCTATTTGCAAGCAGAAAATAACTGTTTTAACTTTTAATACCTTCATAATTGTTACTGATCAGCTACCTGCAGGTAAGACCGTAATAACCAGCGATCATGCACTAAAATTAGAGACAGTACCAGAGTGGATAGTTATTGTTGGAAGTGGTTACATTGGTCTTGAATTCAGTGATGTTTATACTGCACTAGGAAGTGAGGTGGGCATTATTGATCCTTTTTTAACACATCTCTTTTACCTCTCTCTCTCTCTCTCTCTCTCTCTCTCTCTCTCTCTCTCTCTCTCACACACACACACACACACACACACTAACTATGGTTGTATATGCTTATAAAGTAATGTACAATTATATGATAAGCTTCTCTTTGTCTCACAGGTGACGTTTGTAGAAGCTTTAGATCAGTTAATGCCTGGGTTCGACCCTGAAATAGGGAAATTGGCTCAAAGGGTTCTCATAAATCCTCGAAAGATTGACTATCATACTGGTGTATTTGCAACCAAGGTTCTTGTTTCTTGCACTTGAACCCTTTTTTTCTTTTATGGCTGGGGTACTGGGGATGACATCAGTTCATCAATGTTCAAGCTTCTTAAAATCTCCTTCTGCTTTGACAGATTACTCCAGCAAAGGATGGTAAGCCTGTAACAATTGAGCTTATTGATGCGAAGACAAAGGAACCAAAGGATACATTGGAGGTGGGTTTGACCATGGTCAAGTCAAAATATTTCCATCACATTTTTGATACATCTTAATCTGTGCTTTTGGTTTGCTACAGGTAGATGCTGCTCTCATTGCCACCGGAAGGGCTCCATTTACACAAGGGCTTGGTTTGGAGAATGTAAGTGAACCTATCACTTCTGCATTTAAGCTTCAATGAGTAGGATTAAAGAAGGAATACTATATTGGGTTCTCTTGTTATAGGTCAATGTAGAAACGCAACGTGGTTTCATTCCTGTTGACGAACGCATGCGAGTTATTGATTCAAAGGGAGAATTGGTACTTAACATTTTTTATTATCTTACCTATTTTAGTTGTATTCAACATTTTATGTTTCTATGACCTAAGTTATGGTGATCAGGTACCTAACTTGTATTGCATTGGTGATGCTAATGGAAAAATGATGCTTGCTCATGCAGCAAGTGCCCAGGGAATTTCAGGTGACCGTTTTGTTTAATTGCAGTTATCAATCGTTTCCATTTTACTGTTATCTGTCTGACTTGGCAATTGTGTAATTTAGTCGTTGAGCAAGTTTCTGGGAAAGATCATGTTCTAAATCATCTGAGCATCCCAGCTGCGTGTTTTACCCATCCTGAAATCAGTATGGTCGGGTTAACAGAGGTATTTCACCGTTGCACTTTTTATTGTTCCTAAAGTTATTCCTAAATGTTATTTTCACATGTTGATCGATTATATGATGACTGCTAGTGTGAACCTGTTAAATATCTTGCAAGCTTCTCTGAGTGGTTTTAGTTACAATCTTGCAGCCCCAGGCAAGAGAAAAAGCTGAGAAGGAAGGATTTGAAGTAAGTGTTGCTAAGACTAGCTTCAAGGCTAACACAAAAGCCCTTGCTGAAAATGAAGGAGAGGGGATTGCTAAGGTAATTATCCGTCTTTTTGGAAGTCATTTTAATTAAAACATGTTGTCCAGTTTATTTCCTTTTTAAATGTCGAATTTTCGATAGGGTTAAACATTTGTGGCCCCTCTCTGTAAATGATTACAAAGTTGTTGAAGCTGTTCTGTTTTTTCATGCAGTTGATATATAGACCTGATACTGGAGAGATCCTTGGTGTTCATATATTTGGCATGCATGCTGCAGATCTTATACACGAAGCGTCAAATGCTATTGCTCTAGGAACACGTATACAGGTTTGAATTTATCTGCCATTGTTGCATTTCAAACTAACCTGGAATGGTAGGTCAACCCAACCTGACCCGTTATGAAGTAATCCATTGTAACCCCTGCCCATTTGCCACCTCTAATGTGATTATACTAAGCGTTTAATAGAATTACCTTTTATACTATAATCAGTAACATTCAAAACTGTGCAGGACATCAAGTATGCTGTTCATGCCCATCCAACTTTGTCTGAAGTGATTGATGAACTATTCAAATCGGCCAAGGTAAATTTCTTGGTCCCTTTAAATATAGTATTTTGGGTAAAAGAAATATCTTAAACGACCCGAGAGAAAGATCATGATTACTCAAGCCTTCTATAGACTGTTAAAGAATGTCATGAAGCATTTTTCTAGGTTGGCAAACCTTACGTTTATTCATCTACGAATTGCAGGTAAGGGGGAACGCCTCCTTAGTTCCTCAACTGAGATTCTCTCTCGTTTTACAATGGTATAATAAGGCCACATGCTCTAAACAAAAAACATTCTCAAACAGACTTCTTAAATTAAAAAATCCCTTGTTTTGACATTGTTGATGTGTACATAGCTACTAGAGGTGGAAATTTCAAGTCATTTATATGAATGCAGGTCAATACGGGTTGTATTTTTTCTAATTACAAGTCAAACCGGTAAATAAATATAAAAATGTAGTGAAAAATGAAACGGTTCAAAGACGAGTCGAACATGCTAACAGTGGTATTTAAATGCTTACCGTGTCCTAAACTGTTTTATATTTTAAAAAAAACAGAGAATGTACCTTATGTCATTTATATCAATTTCGACTAAAAACATGCCAAATGACGGAGAATGGCCTTAAGTTTTTTCGAAATATAAAAGTATAGTTGATAAGGTGACAGCATAATATAGGTTAGAATCGTCGTCTTTGCAGAAAACATAAGGCCGTTTTCGTCATTTATACCGTTGTCTTAAAAGCTATATTGTTATTTGAGTAATTTAGTTTATTAATCAATACTAATACATCACTCATAAAATGAATAAAGAAGTGTTGGCTGCGGGCCAAACCAATCCAACCCGTTTTGATTTGCACATAATAATTATCTCTTTAGACCCAAACCCGTTTTGACTCGTTATCTAAACCGCCCGACCTGCCCCTATGCCAACTCTGTACTCACCAAGAAACAATGCACATCGTTTTGCAGGTTAGCAGCGACGTTCCTAGGGCGGTTGCTGAGCCAGTTGCAGTCTAAGCTCGTTGATAGATTTTATCAAGAAGCCGTGGATAGTTCCTGATGAGGAAATATAAACCCCGGAGATCTATTTTTCCGGAGCACACGCTGCTTACATATCAAGAGAATGAATTTTTATTATTTTTCGATTTTTGTTTGAAAAGGCTAAACTATGTTATATAAGAACATGGAATTTTGGAATAAATGAGCGATAAAGATTCATAATTATATAACTAGGATATATATTTCTAACCGCATCTATTGTAGGTGTTTTTACACTCGTAAACTAGGCCTGTTGAAAAAAAACCGAAACCCGAAATAATCGACCGACCCGTTGACGGTTCGGGTATTTCGGTTATCGGGTACCCATTTTTGGTTATTTGGTTTACCCGTATGTAATTTGGTTCGGGTATCGGTTGATAAAAATTCGGTTCGGGTATACCCGAATTTAATTTTTTAAAAACTGATTTGCTGCTTTGACTAATACGTATTGCAACTCATGTTGTACAATTTCATCGTGTACAATCGGAACTTGGAATAAATGAGCGATAAAGATTCATAATTATACAATCGGGATAGGATATATGTTTCTGGTAGTACCTATTATTAGTGTTTCCATACTCCTAAACATTTTAAATGAAGGGTATTTTAGTTATTTCATCGTAAACTCATTTAAGTGTTTGTGAGTGTAGAAGCACTTATTATAAAAGCTTTTAGCTACACACATCTTTTTCTTTTATATAATCGTTTTGATTTAAGCTAGGGGTAATCTATTTTTCTGGAGCACTTGCTCCTTACCACCACAACAATACACGTGCGGTGTTCGGGTATGTAAATAAAACTTTATATTTAATACTTTTTATACATACTCTTTTAAAAAAATATAAAATTATATTACACGTCTAAAATTTTTTAGTAT
>JAUEJL010093186.1:0-14000 GCA_032274825.1 Drosophyllum lusitanicum
CCTTTGCTTGCTTTTAACAACAACAAATCTCCAACTTCTTGCTTTCAAGAATCTCACCGGAGAGTTAGTGTGTGTAAGTGCGTGTTTTTGCTATATCAACTTTGACTTCTTTTGTCAAGTCTTCACACATACATACATCTTTATCCAGAGGCAACCGCCTCTGGATTTTCCTTTTTCTTTTAATTTATTTTCTTTCCTTTCTTTTAATACATATATACATATATATATTTAATTTACTTTATTTACTTACACACATAACACAAATACATATATTCAACTAATATACACATATACAACTTGGACTATTTACATAATTTACTAGCTTACGTACTTTTACAAACGATTTACAACTAGGCGCAAATCGAGGATGTTACAAGTTATATATTAATATTTTCATATTATTTTCGTTGTTTCATCTACATATCTGTTGGTTTTGTTTCATATCTGCATCATGGAGTTCAATATTTCATTTTTATTGTAAATTGCTAAAATGAAAGAATCATAATAGTAGTTTGATTTTGCGAAAGTTAGAATGATTTAATTTTCATATATAATTAAGATTATATTTGTTAATAATGATTAAAATTAAATATATTTTAATAAAAAATTACAGTAATTATTTTTATAATTTCTAAATTTGACTAAATAACTAACCATATTTTGTTTTACCTCTTAAAGTTTATCTAAGTTGACAGTCATCATCAATTCATCATCGTGTATCGCTCAAAAACAAAAAAAGAAAAGAAAAAAGGGGCATCATTGTTCTTGGCCATGGCGATCAGTCAAACTCAATTAATATAGATTCATGTATTAAACCAGGATTTTAGCTTCAAGTAGTTTCGTCATCTTCGGTTATCGAGCTACCGGTAAGCTGTTCATAACGTAATATGCTGTGTTTCTACGCTTTCCCTTTCTCTGATTCTTCCTTTTCTTTTGTTATGCATTCGTCTGGTTGAGAATCCACTTTCTAAGTTTCGTAAATTAGAGATGCATCTACTGAACTCTAACCCAGTAGAAACTGTCATTTGAAGCTACAGCAAAGAACTACCATTTTCTCAACTGAAACCTTGGGCCTGGGGGGCGGGTGTGTTGTCTGCAAATCATGAGCCAAAGCTTTGACTTTGACCTTTTTTTTACCCGATCCATTATGCCTCAAAGATTTTGCTTACATAATTGTTGTTATTTATTTTATATTCTAGTTATTCTTTTATGCCACCGTTCAAAAAAATTGTTGCTTTCGCTTGGAAAAGCAGATTATTACGAGTGATAGAGGTTTTGACTTTAAACCTTGTTAGCTGATGTTGAAATCCATACAGTTATAGCTTAGAAGTTCAATGAGATCATCATCATAGTCTCATCTTCCACCCTGGAAACATTTTAACAAGTTTTGCAGTCAAGTCAATCCAATGCTGTTTGCTGTATTTCTTCTTATACTTCCCATGGAGGTTATGGGGTCACAGTTTCTGGTTAAGACACTGCCAGGCTTGGATGGTGATCTTCCTTTCACACTTGAAACTGGGTAAGGTGATACTGATGCTTCTTTTGATCGAATTTGGTTGATTTTATTTCTAATTATCTGTTTACTGTTGTTTGTAGTTGGTTTATAATATAGTAGATATATATACTAAGTAATCAATGTGGTTGAATTGAAGTTACATTGGGGTAGGAGAATCTGAGTTGTTTTACTACTTCATTGAGTCCCAAGGGAACCCGAATGAAGACCCTCTTATGTTTTGGCTCACTGGAGGCCCTGGTTGTTCTGGTCTTTCTGCTATTTTATATGAGATTGGTATTTCTTACATCTGTATAATTATCATCAATGCAGCTTTTACTTTCTTTCATTAAACCTCAAACGAGTTAACAAAAATGGGATCGACATTTAGTTTACTTGTATTTGACACTTTGGTGGTTCTGTGCAGGCCCGTTTGGTACTAACTATGCAGATTCCACATTAGAGGAGACAGTACTTGAGATAAACCCTTACAGTTGGACAAAGGTGTCAATGTTTTTCGCTTCTTATATATTTACAATCCTTAATACATTCGCTTTTCCAAAAATGTGCCGAGTTACTTAATAAATGAGACAAGGATTTGATGCCAATGTATCGATGATTGCCTTGACGTTAGATGAATTGAATTGGTATAGAAGAGAAGCATATGAGCAGATGAGCTAGAAATGGCTTATTGTTAACAAGGGTTTATATGTACACGTTGAATTCTGTTTAATTTTAGGTGGCCAGCATTATATTTCTTGATCAACCTGCTGGGACTGGATACTCATATGCAAGAACTCCTGAGGCTTACTTATCAAATGATACATCATCAGCAATGCAATCTTACAATTTTCTTTGCAAGGTATGGTGATTTTCCTTATGAGGGGACTTCCATTTCCTATTTCTTTGGTCAATATGACACAATTTATATATTTTTTGAAGACGGATATACATGTATTTCTGTTCCAGTCCTGAAAAACAGATTGCATAATAATTCTACATCCTGTAAATAGTTGAGGCACCTTATACATTTCATGTCATTCAAGCATCAGGGGAAGATAGCATATGTTTTGGATGTAAACTAAGATAAATGTTTGCTTAATCGCTATGTCTAACCTGACAGTGGCTTATGGATCATCCTAAATTTCTTAACAATCGATTGTACGTTGCTGGTGATTCCTACATGGGCATAGCGCTTCCGATGATTGTTGAGATGATCTATGAAGGTACTCGTAAATACTTAAAGTTCTTGGCATAGAGGTAGTTATGAAAAAACTGAAGTTTGATTCATAAAATGTTCCTGTCACCTTGTTTGCCATAATTTCAAAAATACAAATTAGTCCACCAAGCTGCTGTGTAGACTAAATGGAGTCTTTCTCAAGAGAGATTATTCCGAGATAGTCGTGTTTTAGCTTCCTTTTTCCTTCTTTGTAGGTAATAAAGTCGGAGAAGGGCCGCAGATGAACATCAAAGTAAAAAAAAATGATTCATGTCTTTTATCAATATAATCTATGATTTATCCGCTAATTAACTGGTTATAATTCTTTTTTCATAATGCTAATGACAAGTTTGGTACTTGAATAAATTTATATTTACCTAACTTTTTCATACATGGATCTCTCAATTGCATACATTTTCTTTCTCCAACTTAGGGGTACTTGCTTGGTAATCCCTTCACAGACACAAGTGGCGACTATAATTCAAGAATCCCATATGCTCATCGTATGGCACTCTTGTCAGATGCAATCTACAAGGTAACCTTGTTCACTAAGAATATATCACTACTTTGTATAGTATTAGAAATTAATCTAAAACAAGTGCCCAGATATAAGTTTTTTACACCTTTCCTAGGTGCTGCACGCACCAATCAGAACAAGAATATGTCAATGTCTTGGAATTTAGTTACATATCTTCGTAGTCAACTAAAGAAAACAAAGTGGAAATATTTATGCGAAGTAAGTTGCATAATTTTGCAGTCAACTAATGAAAACTGCCGCGGGGAGTACTTGAACATAGATCCCAACAATATTCTTTGCATACATGATCTTCAAGTGGTAGACAAGGTACTCCTTACTCAAGCAAGAAGTTGACTTTGGTTATTAGTAATTTAACAATTTCCTTGCGAGAATCGATTTTCATGTTAACACTTAGTTTAATTTGATTTGTAGTGCATTGGAAGAATTCGCTTGTCTAATGTTTTAGAGCCTTATTGTTACACTTCAAATACCTTAGAATCTGATATCTTGAGGAGTGACTCAAGAGCTCTTGAAGACACCTCCGTGGATATATGGTCCTTACCTCATGGTCAGAAACAGTGGTGCCGAGTATTTCTCTCTCTCTCTCTGTGTGTGTGTGTGTGTGTGAATTATGTGCTTCCCCTGTATCCTTCTGCAGCTAAATTTATAGCACTTTGATTTAGAAGAGTGACAGCATCTATTGCGCTCCGGACAATATGGGTTTTTCTGGAAAATATTCAATCTTTTCATACAAAATAGTTTTTCTTTCAAGTCTTTGCAAGTATAATGGTTATCTTGAAACTCCTTATTGTTCAATAACTCGTAAACTTTACACGTTTTATAAATCTTGTCTTTTTTCTAACTTATTGTAGGATGACAACTATTTATATTCCCCTGTCTGGGCTAATAACAGAGATGTACGACAAGCTCTTCATGTTAGCGAGGTTTGTTGTTCAAAACAAGTTCCATTCATGTTCATCTTGATTATAGTTATAATCATAACGTGTCGCTGGATACTACTTCAATTCAAATGTCATAAGAACATAAGCACTCAAATATATATCCCCCAATAAAGCATAATCTAAGTCAGCAGCAAATCTAGTTTATCTCCCTGAAGGTAATAAATAAGACTATAAGTTATAAAACATAGAATCTTAATGTAAATAAGACTTATAATCCCTGAATTGGATTACAGACTTCTAATACGGATCATTACAAAAAAAAGGATTCTTACATGAGACTTGGGATATTACCCACTCCATGGCATGACACCTTTCGCTTTTTGGTTACCCTTTGTAATTTTCCATTTTCTAAAATGAGAATCATTACTAATATCCTCACGACCACCAGGAATTTGGCGACACTGAGTGGGTGCGATGCAATGATAGCTTGCATTTTTATTTTGACAAGGAAGCCATATCTTACACACATAATGTCCTGAGTTCTGTTGGATATCATCGTCGTCTTTCTGATAAACATTGTCGAGCTCTTATATATAGGTAAATACTCTATATTATGTTTCTTCTCATTCTCCTGAAATTAGACCCAACATTTGTAACCAATCTTATTCCTATGTGCCTGTAGTATCTACCTATCTTGAATGGAAAATATACATTACCTTCTGTTTCTTTTTTTTTCTTTTTTCTTTTAATAATCTTGTACAAGAACAGTGGAGACCACGACATGGTTGTTCCGCATTTGAGTACAGTGAACTGGATTGAATCGCTAAATTTATCGGTTGTTGATGATTGGAGACCTTGGTTTGTGGATGAACAAGTAGCCGGGTTAGTTGTGTCATCATTTTTGAGCAACCATGACTTGCTATTATAGTAATGGTTTTCACACCATTCTACTGTTACATTTTCTTGCAGATACACCACAAAATACTCAAAAGATAACTACAACGTAACATTTGCTACTGTGAAGGTAAGAAATCTACCTTACAACTTCTTTTTGGGTTGGTGTGACTTTCATTGATTAAATATAACAAAATTCTGGGAAAAAAAAGAAACTTTGAAATTATGATTTATGAAGTGATGGAATATATGTTTCTTGTGATGATTGTAATGGTTGGTGATTTTGTATTGTTAAAGGGAGGAGGTCACACAGCTCCGGAGTATAAACCGAAAGAATGTTTAAGCATGCTTAAGAGGTGGCTTGATGCTGAGACTTTGTAAGCAACAAATATCGAGTTTTATGTTTGTTTCTTGAGATGTATTTATTCGTTGTTATGTTTATATATTGTATAATTTGTCGGTATGACAAAAAAATGTAAGATTTATTTTGTATGAATAACGAAGACCGTCATTTTAGAGGTCTTGGCATGAATCAAGTACATAGAACATGCTAGTAAACTGAAGCGAGCCAAAACAGCACAACAAACAAGTAACAAGTTAATCAAGAAGATGGGAATTTACGCCATTCCCTTGATCTATATGATCAAGTGCGTCTACGACCGTACTTGAGAGAACTTTTATTGATTTGACCAGCACGGTTGCTCACACACGTATATGTATATATATGCGCCGATGTACTAATTGAATCTGCTCAGAACATCGTTGATAACCTTGTATGCGACCTCATACGTTTTGCAGTTCGATCAAGTGTAGTGTTCATTAAAAAAATCAACTCCCTAGCTTTGTAGAGTACTCCCATTAGAAAAACTAGAGTTCAAAATTTTAAGTTTTTTTATCTAATAAATAGATTTAAGCTTATTTTTATTTAAAGTTTCATTTATTATACAAAATTAGAATATTCCTTTAAGAGAGTTTTTTTATTTTTTTTTTATTTTGTGAAAATATCGAATCAATTGGCGTGAATGGAATATGAAGATTTTAAAATAAGCTTTCTATCGTATGAGTTGTATTCAACAAAGTCCATTTAAAAAAATAGTCCTGAAATTTTAATATTCAATCACATTTGATTCAGTATACAATCACATATGAATTACAAAATTACGAAAATGACACTAAGCTCAAATTTTTAAAATTTAATCTGGACCATTAATGACATTGATCCAAAAGCTAAAATTAGACTGTTAGGACTATGAATTAATTATAGCCTATATCGAACATTCTTCTTCATCATATATCCAATTTTAGTTTTTCAAATTTTTATCAATTTTTAGTTTAAATATTTAGATATTTGTTTTATTTTATTTATTTCATTATGCAACGTACGGTTCATAAACATCTCGTGTCATATTCTAGTAAGGTTGATTCATGTGTACCATAAAAATCAATATCTGTATGTTTTTTTACTTTGTATTTTTACTTATCATACTACTCATAAGATCAATAGAAGTATCAAAATCAAGGAGCTAGATGAAAAAAAAGAGAAACATTGGTTTCATATTTTATAATCTATCTAGTAAAAGGATAAAATAAGAATAATTAATCAAAGAAAATAGAATTTTATTTCTAAAAAAAGTGAAGATGGTCCCAACTCCCAACAGTTGCGTTTGGCTGTGTAAACTAGTGTAATACCCGTACGTTGTTCGGGTATACTATTTTTGGTTACCTTTATACTTATCTATACTAATATATAAATGATTTATTCTATAACTTTTCAAGAATACTTAATTTTAAGTAGTACATGTTTTTATGCAAATAATACAAATACTGAAGAAATATATAGTCCAATCAATCATCTCCTTAATTACCTAAACTAATTTGTGATAACTATTGTTTAACAATTCATTAAACATGATTATATATATTTTTCCTTATTTTATTGTTTTTCAAAACCTACGTTAAACCAATAAAAGATTTGACGAGAAAAAAGAGAAATAAAGAAAATTGAAAAGGGAGAAAAAATTGAATAGGTTGCCTAAAGAAACTATTTTCTCACATCGCATTCCACACATGTCATCCTTTACAATTTTTTTCAAATTGGCCATATTATCGAACACAAACTATTCGCCGCCGCCGTATTGTGCGGATATTATGCTAGTCTATACTAAAAAAAAATCAAGTCAATACAAATTAACTTAATTAAAGAAATATTTTCATAACCAAACCTTTCACTTTAAATATTCTATCATGTTATTTTAACTTAATTATTAGAAAATTAATATAAGTAGAACTCATAAACCTAAATGACTTATAACCAAAATTTGTAAAACACTTTTTAATTTTTTAAATAGTCATATAATCAAATTCAAATAAAAAAATTATCCACTATTTTATTTATTTTCTTAATCTTTTAATTTAGATAGTTTTATATTACTAATTTACACCCTATATTTTCTCGCAATTTACCCTATTTTAGTATAGGCCTTTTTATTTTATTGTTCTCAAAATTTATTTTATAAATTAATAGAAAAGTTGATTGAGAACAAAAAAAATAAAGAAAATAGACATGTGATCAAACGAAAATTATTCATTGTCAAAGTATTATGTGAATATTGAAAATAGACATGTTATTGAGTAAAAATTATTCGCTACCCTCATATTATGCAAATTTCATGCTAGTATCTTATAAATTGTATAATTTTTTTTTTGAATTTGTATTAGGAAACCATTCATAACAAACACATACAAAGAACAAACATATTTTTATGCAATATCTAATTGAAATCCACATCCTCAAAATCTTGTATATTCACAAAATGGGAAAAAAAAGTCATAAATTCATGTCAAATTTATTTTAGATATGAAGTGAAAAAAATTCAAAAGATCACGTTTTTATGAAAAAATAATTGCCATGTGAAACACCCAAACTCAAAACATAAATAAATAAAAGGTTATAAAATGAAGCTAAATTGGATAAGAACACATGTAATAATTTTGCATGTCCAGATTAATAAATTAAGTTGTATGAAATAAGAAAGAATTGTTTTGGTAATTTGGGTCATAAAAATAGATCAAATATAATTAATGACTATAATTTTATGAGAATGCTATGACTGTTTTATGAGATTGCTGATTAGGTTATGTTGTTTGCTAACCAAATATTCAAAAATTAAAGAAGATAAGTAACTAAAATTTCAATATAATAAAAAGCCAGATTAAACATGGAATTTGGCATGTAAAGTTTTAGATCGAAGTGTTTTGTACTTCACTATTTCACCGGTGGAAAAGAGCGGAACCGTGGAAGCTGATTGTTTGTAAGCCTTGAAAATTAAGTGGAGCTGAATAATCGGTGAAAAGGCCGGAGGTGCTTATGGTTTTTTAAACAGTGAAAGATAACCATTTGCAAGACCTAAAGAGTGGAGCCCCGATCGAGTAATTAAAACATGATCCGTGTTATAATCTTAATTACTTAAATCTTGTATTAAATCTCCGTAATGATCATAAGGATACTGTAAGCAAAAAAGAAACAAAAGGTTAGCAGAAAACTACAAAAGTAATACAGCAAAATCATAAAGAAAATAATAGGCAAAAACAATGAAAACCTTTTACCTTACTCAACATCAAGCAAGTACTTTCTCTGAATTATATCCAACGTCAAATACTGAATACCGCTTCAAATAATGTTGTTGTAGACGTAACAATGGAATTATCCAACTTCAAACACCAAATACCCCTTTAAATGATGTCGATCGTTGCAGAAGTAACAATGAATATATCCAACCTCAACCGAATGCGTACCTCCTTTGGTGTTGGACTTCAAAACCTGAACTCGTCAAATACATCAGTACGTGTTGGATCAAGAACAAAGTCTGCTATATGTTAGATTTAACATGTTTGACCTTGAATCACAAAGGAGTAATCCTGGATTATTTCCCATATATAACAAACTAATCTTTAAGACAAGAGTTCTCATTGAGTTAAACTATGATAAAGTGATTAGAATTTTGGCTCACGTACGGTCCACAAGATATATATAGACTTCATATCTTGTGGTTTAAAATAAGGATGACCAAATCCTAAAAAGAGTGCAAATCATTTGGTTAAGCAAAATAGGTAAACTAAAATCTGAAATTGCATATGACTACTCAAAAGATCAAACTGAATCACAAGTCTAAGGGAACACAAGTGCTGTGGAATAACACAACAAAAAGAATACAAATCATGCTATAAGT
Organism: Drosophyllum lusitanicum; assembly: GCA_032274825.1. Lineage (NCBI taxonomy): Eukaryota > Viridiplantae > Streptophyta > Magnoliopsida > Caryophyllales > Drosophyllaceae > Drosophyllum > Drosophyllum lusitanicum. The sequence continues at coordinate 9,254 of JAUEJL010093186.1, forward strand.
ATCCAACACAAATAGCTAATGGAAAAGAAAAGGCTGATCAAGAGCTAATGGAAAACCAAGCATTGTAACAAAAAATAAGAACACGGTATAAAGAAAGATGGCTACATAGAGAAATTTCCCAAGTCATTATATCATCTTCATTTTGCTATAACAAATATTAATTTTGCATGTTTATGTTCATTTTTATTTGTAAAAAGAGGTGCTAAAGCTCACGAATAGTCCGATGGGTTTATATTCAGATGTCTAATAAGGCACTTTGTAGAAAAAATAAAGTGAGAATCCACATACCATGCATGACGAGGAATGTAATCTCATTGAAGCAAAATGTTGAATAGCTTGTAGGCAATATATAACATCCATATCTAATAAGATCAACAACATTTACATTTAAGAAAAAAACCAAACGATTATTCAACCAAATAACAATAAAAATCATGATTTTGCATATTCCTGCTCATAGCCTCGATCTCCAACATCGATCAGCCAAAATAACTAAACAGGAAGCCGGCCAATAAACCAAAAAAATAACATTTTGATCTTTAATTGGCATCATAAAAGTCACAAAGAAAATAAAGAGTTTCATTAGAGTTACTTGATCAAACAACTAATAGGAAAGCAGAAAAAAATTAAATGGAGAAAGAGAAGCTGATACTCAAATGATATTTACATAGGCAATTCTTAATAATAAAACCCACTAAAGTGAGTCAAATAAGCAATCGTATTGCTTGAAATTTGATTGGGTGAAATAGATATGAACAAAAACCGAGTTAATCGAAGCTTACTTGAGAGAACAAAGGCAATAACGGGTGGATTGAAATAGTGTAATCACAGCATCACCATCAGAACCCATTTCCACTTTTACTTCAAGCTCAGTCATTTTTGTTCAATCTCTCAACTAATAGGGTGACTTGAGGGTACGTATTACATTGTTTTATTTTATAACGACAATGATTACAAAAATCAAAAACAACCACGAGTTGTGAGAAACATAATAACATTCTAGGCCAATGAGAAGATAAGGGGATGAATGGAAGAGATGAGAGGATATTGATGTGGTAGTCCATCTCGATTAATGCATGGTATTTGGTCATCGGGATCGTATTTGCTCACTAACCGTCGGTAATATATATAAAATTTGTTTTCAGTTTTCTTGAAAAAAATTCTGAAACAAGTACAAAGTTTTTTTTTTTCGATACAAAACCTAGAAAACGCATTTAGATAAAAATGATTTTATTTTTCTATATAAAATTTGGAAAACATCATAGCTCGAGTTTTTCATGTTTAATTGTAAATTGGAAAAGTGAAAATTTCTTTTTCTTAAAAGTTTTTTTAGGAAAAATTGGCTTTACCAAACAAATTTTTAAGTTTTCTAATCTTACTAGAAAACTTTCCTAGAAAATAGGGTTTTTTTTCTCTAATACCAAACATAACTTAACGGAGAAATTTTATAGATTTTGTTCTCTTTCTAAATGCTTTAGCCGCGTATATTAGGTTATAGTTATAAGTAAGAATTATGATTTATTGCATCATAATAAAACAAATTTTGCGTTAATTATTATTATATACAACAAACTTTAACTTTTGTATAGATTATTCTTAATATTTTTTCCTTTTTTTAATCTTTAATTAATATGTTCTTCGTCTACTTTTCCATCTTAAATTGTTCACCGATCACTTGAACTACCCAAGGTACAATTGCATCGACAAATCCTTCACTCTTAAACTGTTCAAGATTCTAATATGCTGAATATCAGTGTTCTTCCTGTCTTTGATTCTCCCTTTTTTTCTTCATTTTTGAATCATTTAATGGAGTTTAGAGATAGTCTGGAGTTGATTTTCCAGTCTTATTTCTTGATGCTTTTCTAGCTAGTTTTTTCTTAGGTGTTGTTTGAGTTTGCTTAGCAAGAACTAAGGGGTTGTTTGGTTGAGGGTTTTAGAAGGTAAGAAATGGGAATGCGAATGATTAATGTTGCTTGTTTAGGTGGAATATAATCAATTATTACCCATACCATTCTCCACTAAATTGGGGGTAATGAATTCAGGGTAATTGATTCAGGTATGTGCATATCCCCACCAATCACCACCACCATCACCAATATCGCTACCACCACCCTCTAGGGCCACCACTAACAGCCGCCGTCGCTCCCACCACCACCACCACCGGCCGCAACCACTACACCATCATAACTCGTCGCACAATCACCACTACCACCACCATCTCTACGGCACTCTCTAGTGCCACCACCGACCACCGCCATCGCCGCCGCCGCCACCACCGGCCTTAACCACTACACCATCGTAACTCGACGAACAATCACCACTGCCATCACTACATTCTACCACCATCATAAACCGTTTCTGCAGTCACCGCCACCACTACACTCTACTACCATAATAGACCGTTGCCGCCGTCGCCGAAGCTGCCACTTCCACCTTCCATCGCCACCTTTATCGACTACCAGAATTGCCTGTCGCAACCACCGCCGTCATCAACTACCACCCGCCTCCACTAATTGACATTAATCGATGCCTCAACCAACATTGTTGTCGCCACCACCGACTATCAGGACTAACGGTCGCTGTCACCATCATCAACCACTAACACAATTTACTATTGTCACTAACAACAATCATCACCACCATCACTACCGAATACTATCACCGCCATCAATCTGTACAACACACAAACATATATATATATACACACACACACACATACATATGTATAAATGATTACCTATATTAACCAAACAGTATCAATGGTAATGATAATACTAGGGAATGCTCATTGCATTCCTTTGTATTCCCTTACCTTTGTCATTCCTATTCCCCTCTATTTAACCAAGCGCCCCCTAAGTCTCGTAATTCGCGTTAAACGAGACTTTCGAGTTGAAATATATTTGCAACAGGTGGTATAATCATGATTAAATCACGATCAATTTAACTAAATGAAACAAGTTTGGAGGATTAATTAATGGTCTTTTTACGTCAACTTAACTAACCTAAAAACCGTCTTTGCAACAACTAATCATAACCTTAAAGACAACCTTGAAATTTAATACAAACAATAGGTACAAAAATTTTAAGTTACTCTTAGGTTTAAATGAAATGAAATTATAAAGTTTATGAGTTTTAGTTGCAATTATGATTCTTGTTAGGATTAAAACTACATTGATTTAGAGGTAAAACTAATTTTGTTTTTTATATTATGAATTAACAAAAGTAAAGGATGATATTCAGAATTAGAGCAAACCGTAGGGATGAGTATTGTAAATTATGAAGTTTATAAGAAACAATGGGTAGGTCCCCAATCTTCAATTTCCCATGCATCAGTTTTCGATTCTCTTCGGCTTTTCGCTGCAATTTTAGTATATCGCGTCAGCAAGAACGGCAGTGGCCTTGAAGTCGTCCGATCATCGGCGGTGATCGAGCCACCGGGAAGCCGTTTCCTTCTGTTCGTACGTCCTTTGCACTTCCCAAGGTACAATTGCATCTAGAAATGAGAAATCCTACACTCCTTCGTTGTTAGATTATAATATGCAGGAATGCAGCTAACGTCACGAACTGAGTGTCAACGTTTTCCCCTTCTTTGATTCTTCCTTTTTGTCAGCATCATTATAATCTCGATCGGTTATACATTTACTTGGTTTCAATGTTTCATCTGTCTAATAGAAAATCCACCTTGTATGTTTCCTAAATCAGGGATTCAATTATTAGAGATCGATCTGAACAGTATTCAGTAAATCGTTGGAAATCGTACTTTACATATGGAAAGTGATTCGTACACCGTCATTTTTTACTTTGCATACTACCTCATTGACTATTTTTCCAAAGTGAAAGAGAGGGAAATGCAAAACGAGTAAAATGGTAGAAACAAATTTGTGGTATGCAAAGTAAAAAAGTTTGTATATTAAGACTCAGATTTTGAATTCCCTCTTTCCCTCTTATTGTCCTTAATTTGGGAAAAATCTGTTTCCTGCTATATTCTGGACGGAATGCTTCATTTGTTTATGAAATGATGGTGGGAAATGCAGATTTTTGTCCCTGCACAAGTGATAGAGGTCTTGAATCCCAAATCCGGTTGGCTGGAAGTTAATTAATTTCAATAAGAAGCAGAATGAAATCGCAATTACAGTTCAGCGGTGAAGTTGGTCTGATGTTGTTTGATGTATTTCTTCTGATTGTTTCCTTGGAGGATATTGAGTCACATTTCCTGGTTAAGACGCTGCCAGGCTTCAACGGTGATCTTCCTTTCACACTTGAGACTGGGTAATTATTTAACCTCATTCTATTTGTAATTTATCGTTGATTTACTTTCAGATAACCACTTGGTTTAAGTTACATCGGGGTAGGAGAATCAGATTACGTGCAGTTATTTTACTATTTCATTGAGTCCGAAGGGAACCCAAAAGATGACCCTCTTATGGTTTGGATTACTGGAGGCCATGGTTGTTCTTCTATTTTTGGTCTTTTATATATGAAATGGGTGTCTTACTACTGTAATTTTACAAAACCTGCTTTTAGTTTCTCATTACAAATGGGTTAGCAAATGGAACTCATTCATCTATGGTCATGTGTACCATCTGAGTTACTGACCCATGCTCTACATAAGTGTTAAGAAAACAAATACTCATTCTTGTATTGATTCAAATGATAGCAATGCACACAGAGAAGACGTCTCTTACTCGATACAAGTAGAATGCTTCTGCTTAAACGCTTATGAAAGAAAAGACGAATGCTTCGGCTA
>JAUEJL010093197.1:0-13999 GCA_032274825.1 Drosophyllum lusitanicum
CATTAATAAGCCGTTGAAAAATCTTAGCCATTGATTAAGTTTAATCAATGGCTAAGATTGGTTCTCACAGTTCTCGTACGAAAAACAGTTCTCGTACGAACCCTCCCCTATATATATACACATATAATAAGGTTTTATGGAAACATGTTTGTTTGAATATGTGATGGATCTTTTCTCTATCTAGCCTATATTTCTTTCCAACCTTAAAAGTTTATTTTATGCTCTAAACATGATTATTAAACTAATAACTACAAGAATAATGTAAAAGTTTTCAATTAAGCAATTTAAAAAGTAAAAGAAAAGGTACCTTGGCTTCGATATATTTCCACTTGACATAAAACCGGTGTTTTTCACCCCAACCATTTGCTAATGGAAGATTTGTAATATTATCTTGGGCCTGCATAATAAGAAAAAGTAATGAGAGGTTGATATTATGTCTGCCTCTACCATGTGTCAATCTGATAAGAAATCAAAGTCAATAGACTAAATAAAATATGGATGAAAAATAAAATGTCGAAAATAATATATATAAAATAAGAGTTGTCAAAAATAACGAGTGGACACTCGCACGACCCTGGGAACCAAAAGGACAAATAAATATTAAGGAGTTATTTCTTTGTGTATGTTGTTCTTTTTTAGTAAGCATTTACTAGCAAATACAACGAGAATAAATAAAATAAATTTACCATTAATTTACCTTAAAAAAATTAATATATTCTGCATTGATTGCTGATTTACTTCAGAACAAATAAAGAATAAATTACCTGCTGCCAATACTTTACCATCTCACAAGCAAGCCTTCGTTTCACTGCAAGTGTGGCTTTGGTACTATCAATTGCAAGCCCAAGTTGAATGTCAACACCCTAATTAGAAGTAAAAATAAAAAAAAGTCAATGTTAGGAGATCTCATAATCAAGAGAGAATAAAGAAATTGTAAAAAGAAAAACAAGATTATAACTTGATTTACCAAGGTGAATTAATGATCACTATATTACTAGAAGCAACGAAAATTACTCCTAATAAGTAAATTCTCATGTATTATCAACCGTGAGAAAGTCAGCCTCTACAATTTATCATACAAATAATGGTTCTCAAAATAATTTATATTTTCTTAATGTTATGTTGTATATATTGACTACTAGCTCTAGGGGTAGTAGTTTTGACCAATTTATATGAAACGGTCTGATTTAGGTTCGGATCTATCTCTATAGGGTCAAATGGGTTAAGCCAAAGGATTTAACTAAAGAGGAAACGGGCCAAATAGACAGAATGGTTAAACGGGTCAAAAGTCATTCGAAGTGAAGTAAATTTATAAAAACTTCCTAAATCCCTTTACTAAATAAGGTTATATTAATCAAATTAATTATTTACATAGTTCAAAAAGGTGAACAAAAATTGTTTCTGGGTCAGCCTGCAGCATCAAATAATTACTCATTTTGACATGTTATCTAACACACCTGTTTCTCCATAACTAAGTTGTTGATGATATAAGTTAAGATCCCTAGCAACAACTTGGATAACAAAAATTATCTGTAAATATTGTGTTTTCCTATATTAGTGTAACTGCATAGCATCAACATAAGCTTCAATCATAAGGATTTAGCCTTAAAAATACTTTATTAGTGTGGTACTCTTAACTTTGCGTAAATGCCTCATCAATTATTTAATAGAAGACATGTTATCCCGGCATCCCGCTAGTTGTAAGTTTGTCAGAAAGTGCAATTAATTATTTACTATTACCTATTTGAAAAGGTATTAAAAAACACTGGCCTCAAATCATTTTGAGGTGAAATATCAATGCAAATAGTTTGATGGATAGTATCTTGTTTAAGTAACATTTTATGAAAACAGCAAAACAATTAACAAAAATTGAAGCAGGACGTAATTTTAATCATCAAATTAATGTTTTTATAAAACCAACTGGAATGAAACTTCGTTGTTGTTGTTGTTGCAAACATAACTTTTTATATAATCTAGGACATGAATTACTATTATGTGTAAATGCACTTATAATGATGTTAAACTTATATCTTCAAATTTTAATATGAGATTTATTCCCATCCTAAATATAATAGACATCTCAACCACAGCAGCTAATTTGGCTTATTAAAAAAGCCTGCAAAATTTCAGAACATAAATAAATGATATAGTTAGTATTAGAGGTGTGACACGACCCATATATGGGAAACTGAGATAATTTGGGTGTTATTTTTTCTCTAACGAATCAATGGATAAATTTAAAAGATAAAAAGTTAAAATGGAAAGGGTCAAATGTATCGAAGGTCGGCCGAAATGTATTCAAAATGCATAAAATGATAAAACCTAACATTAGATTATAATTCTAACAATATAGTTTGTGTAATCATATTTTACACATTAATTATTTATAAAACTCAAAACAGAACAGACAAATAAGTGTTTTGGAATTGACGCGACCCGTTCCCCCTCACACTAAAAATGGCCTGTTTTGACCACATACCAAACCCTACCAAGATTTACATACCATTTTAGGTCAAGTTTTTTACTTAACCCGTTTGAGCTAAAACACAGCCCATATCAACCCATTTATAAGTAAAGAAGTCAAGTTTGGCACTTGTAAATTTACTATCAGAACAAAATTTGGATGGCACAAAACCTGTCCCAGTGCTTGAAGGCAGAGTGCTCTCAAAACTCCTTCGGCAAGGTCCACAGGCAGGTCTCTCCTAAAGAAACAAAATATTTTATAAATTTAAATTCCTATACAGCACATGCATAAGAAAATAAATTTTTTTTATAAATTTAAATTCCTACAAAAGCTATATACCTGTGTTCAAGAGGCAACTGAGGAAGTATGTGCCTTACGGCACAATCAAGGTACCCAGCCGCCTTTAACAATATATCAATTGCAGATCTCCTGCTTTCTGTTGTATTAAACAACAGTCCATATTTCATGTAACACAATCAGAATTATTGAACATCCAATATTCATCAAAAAGTGCATAATGGAACCGTAATCCTAACTTTCTAAGAACATGCTAATAAAAACAAAAATCTTAAGCATCCGAGAAAAGAAAACGAAAACCAAATAATAGTTTTAGTGATAAAAGTATGCTAAAAGGCTCAGTAAAGGTAAAGTATATAGATAAAAGTGGAGTTGTATCTAGCCTTGCATTTAGTCAGTTCTGACATATTTAAGAAATAGAAAATATTATATAGACAAACCAGAAGAAAGATTCTTGATGAGGTGTCTATCGACATTGACCTGGTCAATTAAATCATTAAGCATTTCCCTTTATGCAATATCCTTATATCCCCTAAAATGTTTTAGTGGCATCTTAACTCTCGAATCAATACAGTTTTTGGTTTAACGCTTAGTAGCAACCGTAACAAAGTGTTAAATGAAAAGAAAGAATATTAGCCCTGTTGAGAATTATGCGTATAAAATAAGCGGTTTTTTTTTCTCAAGTAACACGACCCACCTTCTGATACTTTAGGCAAATAACCATCTGTTGATGTTCTCGGGAGAAGCAACAAGTTTGCTTGTGATAATGATAAAGCTGCCATTAAGTGCAAAACAGATAATACTTCATACCAAGCACTATACATCCCCATTTCCTGAAAAATTATGATAATATGCCAAAAAAAAAAACAAGAAGATTAATATCCGGTACAAAGCATAGATCTGATACCCTTTTTTTAATGTTTGGATATACAGATTCCGTTTGATAGATTATACTCCCATTTCACAAAACGTTTCTTTCTTTTCTTTAACAGAGCATCCTTTTTGGTTATCTGATTATTGCAATTTCAAACAACACAAGCACATCTAAACAATACCTGGTACAACCCCTTACACTATTCCGAATTATATGATTCTCCCTTTTTAATATCACAAAATCATTTTAAAAATAAACATCCAAACACCCCCTTATATTGTTATCTTACCTCTGATTCGTCCTCTTGGTTTATCCATGTAAATTGCACTTTATGTTGTAATGGGCTTCCTGCATATCGATCAGGAAATATTTAACATAAAACATCTCCTGATGGCCTAGTGGGTAAAGCACTTGCCCCCCATAGGGGAGGTCAAGAGTTCGAGTCCCACTGGGTTTCAACTAGGGATGGCCAGGGGGATCAGGGATGCTTAGGAAACGGCCATGGGTAAAACAAGTTAGACCGCGTACATAGCGCCCCCGGGAGGAGCCCTAAACGGGAAAAAACTCCTTTTGAAAAAGAAAACATAAGCTAACAAGATAGCGTAGATCATGATTTACCATCTTTAACCAGTCCTAGAAGGACCGGTAAATAATCTTCAAGGGCTTGCAGAAGATCACCTAAAGTCGAGCCTCCTGAAAATAAATTTTTTAATGAAAAACATATAAATATAATATTTTTACAATAACTACAAAAAATTTACAAGAATTTCTCAATACTAACCATGTTGTGTAGCACTTCTTCTTCGTGTTCTAGTGATAGATGGAGCTTCTTGTCCTGCCATAACAACTATTCGTGTCCTAAGAGCAGAAAGTCGTTCCATTAAACTTTTGCATAAATGTTCACCGAGTGACTCAGAAAAATCCACAGGTTTTGGAATCCGTAAACCAGGAACGAAAACAGCTACTTCACCAATGTTTCCAGGCCGCCTTCTTTTCCCGCCTGAATCTTTCGGGGTTGATACAAAACATCCCATATTTTATTTTAATTTCTTTTGTATTGCCAGCTCAAGATTAATATCGATGATACTCTTCACCAAGATTTCGATTCTATACACAACAAGAATAGAAGAATATATAATGAAAGAGAAAACTTGAACATGAGGATGCATGCATATTCTTTTCATAATATAAATGAAATTTGGTGTGAAGATGGTCAGATAAAATTTGAAATTTATTACCATTGAACTAGTCACAGAGCAACAAACCTCATTAATGTTCAACTAAAAAGCAGTTGGCTAATCACGAGCACAATGTAAAAAATTGTTAACATGGCGATATGATTCACATTTTTATTATCTAAAGAAATAATAACCTTTAAATAAAATATAAGAATTCACTGCAGGAAGAAGAAAAAGTTCAATAAAGAAAGAGTAATATCACAAGAAAAGCATGAAAAGGAGACAGGTGTAATTGCATCAATACATTTCAACCTCTGCTTTCTAGTTTATGAAAATAAAGACACAACAACTGGGAATTCCTAATAAATCAAATGTATATACAAGTTGAGAAGCAATAAAAGCTTACATAAAAGTAGGCCTTTTATGTTTTTTTTTTTTTGAACAGCGAAGTTATGTTAGTAGGCTGGATCCGCAGTGACATCCAAATGGGCAGTATGCGAACCCCAAGCCACGCGCCACGAGGTAATAAACACTCTTCCAACTATTTCCAGAAACCCTCATAGTGAGACTTGAACCCAAGACCTACACTATGAGGTAAAACTCCATATACCATTGGGACAGAAGCCCATTGGTTAGGCCTTTTATGTAATACAGAGTTTATTATACACAATCAAATTCCAATTAAAGCATATATATAGGAAGTCTTTCATAAAACACCAACCTCAAGTTACAAATCCATCAATAAATGCCTGGTTTATAAAGGTTCATTTCAGTTTCCTTTTAATTCTTATCCACACATTTTATGAAGCAAGAAGCTGAGAAGCAATAAAAGCTTACATAAAAGTAAACACAAAAGCTACAAACACCATAATTTGACCCTAAATTGAGTAATTAGCAAGCAACAAACAACATCTTGGTAAAAAGGGAAACAACTTGTACTAAAAAACCTATAATCTACACAAAACACAACAACCAATTAATCAATAGAAAAAGGCACCTTGAAGAATCTTAACCCAAAATTTTCACCAAACCCAACAAAAACAAGGATAATAATAATAATATTAGTATAATAGCAACTTGTTTCGAGATGAAATTCAGCATGAATTGAATCAAAAGTCACAACCCACTTCAAAAATACGATAAAACAATACCTTGTAAAACTAAAGAAGTAGTCGAATTCCAAATCTATAAGTCCATGAGAGCAAACGAATACCCAGAATCCGTCGAAACTCAAAATTCTAAAATAATGCAGCTGAAAACTTCCCGTTTCCGTCCTTGAAAAACAAGCAAACAGTCAGATGATCGGCCTTCCGGCCTCAATTATCGATCTGAAGACGATTGGGGAAGAGGCGAAAAGGGATAAGAGAGAGAAGGGAAGGGAAGGGAAGAGAGAGAGAGGTTGAACGTAGAGTGAAATATTGTTGATATATAATTATTGGAAGAAGGGGGAAGGGAGGAGCAGGATGATTAGTGAGTAGGAAGACTTGTGTTTGTTTGCCTTAAATGGTAATACAGCTTTGTTTATTACTTTATTTTAGGCTATAAAGTGACCATTTCACATAAACCAAGGGGCAAATTGAAACTAACATGTAATTTTTCACATAAATACCAAAGGGGTAACATTGGAATTTCACATGTGGTCCAAACTTCCTAAATGGATCGAATTTATATGGATGGATCCTTTCAGGCCTTTTGGCTGGGGAACGGGGATATACATTTTTGAGTAGGGGTGTAATCAAGTCGAGTTGAGCCGGCACAGTGTCAAGTTTGAGCTCGGCTCGGTTCCAAAGCTCGAGACTTGAAACTGATTCGAGCTTGGTTAAACTCTAATTTTCAAGCTCAAGCTCGACTCGAGTAAGTAATCGACACTCTTGAGCTCGGCTCGGCTCGACTCGACTAAAATTAATTTAATAAAATTTTGTAGCAACAAATGTTAAAATACATTACGCAATTCAAATTTCACATTTTCGAACAACAATTAACAACTAGCTACTAAGGGTATAAAAGTAAATGGCGTATATGTAAAAGGGTAAAATGGTAATTTAGTACAAGCTCAATTAGGCTTGCGAGCCTGGCGAGCTAAGTATTTTTAAGCTCGAACTCGGCTCGACACCCTACTCGAGTAGATTTCGGCTATTTTCGAGTCGGTCTTGAGTAGCTCGCGAGCTGTCTCGGCTCGATTACACCCCTATTTGTGACCTTAGGGTATTAATGGGGTGTAATGTGGTGACGGCGAATAAAGAATGTCTATGATAAGTTTTTGTGGTAGCGAGTCTTTATGGTTGCTAGCAATAGAAAGGACAGATGAGATGATGAAATTGCAAATGATGTCTGAGAGTAATACATTGTGATATATTAGTTGTACTATTTATCACATTCAAGTTATAAAGTAAAGTCGTAGTTTGTAGAATTGTAAGATTGTGTTAGTTTTACTACCGATTTGATTTAGAACTCCAAAATCAATCGGTGTGCTTGTACGTCGATTGTATATTGGCTTTTCAAAAAAAGTTATATGAAAGTTTAAAGTTATATGTGATATTGTTCTTTATACACTTTAACTTAAAAACAATACGAGGCACTACAAACTATAAGATAATAAGTTTTAAATCTAATAAACTTATATAGTTTTTTTTCAATAATAGAATATAAATGTAGTTTATTACTAAGAACAATTAAAATGTATGTTTATAAAGAAATATAAATTACAATCTATTACAATCAAGCAGTTGAGAGTACTTTATTTGTCACGTCAATCTTTTTGATAGACCACATTTGATGAATAAAACTCATGGTTTTAAATAAAGTAAGACGTGACGTGATGGTGAGTTCAAGCTTCAAACTTTAGGAGTCATAGCGAAGCCATGACGTTTTTTAAGGTGTCACTTAAGGAGGTGATTTTGTATATATTTTATAATTATATATATCCAATTTATCATTATTAATATATAAGTTACACAAATGAGGAACACAGTAACATATACAAATTTATAGTTCAATACACGTAATCGTAAAATGTATAAAAAAAGTCCAGTTTTATTGAAAAATTTATTTTATTCGCACCGCGTCTTAAAAAACTCGTCATTTGATGCGTAAAGGCACACCTTGGCAAGCTTTGGTGCACGTCGCGCCTAACACTCACGCCTAGGGCAATTTCTTAACGGTGGAGCCACGCCTGACACCTTAGTGACGCCATGACACGTCTTTTAGAACACTGATAAAACTTGCTTTGAAATTTGATTAAAGTTGGTAAAAGTCATTTATCGTTTTCTTTAAAATAATTTAAAATAAAATAAAATAAAATATAACTATATTCTAGAAATGAAATTCAAAATGACATTTTAGTTAATGCTAGTGTAACAGGGTTATGGAAGAAAGAAAAGCCCATTGTGATCTCTGTTTTTTATAAAAAAGCCCATTGAAGTAATTTAAAATTAAATAAACTGTAACTATATACATACACATTGCAAATTTGAATTTCCATTATCAGTGCAATAAAAATCATAAAGAATTATTCTTTCAATTTGACATTCAAGGGTATAACTGTAATATTCTTTTTTTGAAAGTTAAGATTTTTAAGCAAAACACTTAAATGTTTTATAACAAATATAGATATTGTAAAAACAGGTATATAACCTAGTTTTAGGTTTTAGATTATCTTAAAACCTGGTATTTGGGGGTATTGGTTCTTAGTTTGGGTTGCCCGCTTTAAAACCATAACCAGACATGTTTATTAGTATAATTTTCTTACTTAGAATCCTGTCACTTTTATAACGTATGTTTCTTTCAAACTAATGTGTTGCCTGTAGAATGCGTAAGGCGATTAAAGAGAATCAATAGAGAGATTGTGTGGTGGTGAGTTTTTGTTGTGGCGAGTGATGAAGATGATGGAGAACACAATGACATTTGCAAATGGTGTAACGCCCCAAAAAAATTTATAATATATAATAGCATCATTCTCAAACTCAATTGTTCAATATATAATAATGTAATTACAGTCATCCAAAATTTAATAATGTTAAGATTCAATAGTGGAAGCTACAATTAAAATGTTTCACTTGAAATTCAATTTAAAATATAATCCACAGGATTGCGGTCACGCCGAAGCCTTTCCCTTGTTCTTGCCCGAAGAACCTGAAAAAGATAAAACAAGGGTAAGCTAGAAGCTTAGTCAGCAACACATCCTCGTACCTTATGATCATCACACAATATCATATAAGGTCCACTCGGCCACGATGTCCACAAACATCCATCATGATGGTTGACTCGACCTTTATGCCATAAGCATCGGATAACCCCCTCGGTTATCCGGTTTCACAATAAGCAATCATTACTTTAATCAAGACATACACATGTAACAACACTTAACATAGACACATAAATAACACTATAAAATAGGAGTTAGTGAAAACTTACCAAATTCGTAGTCTAGGTATTAACACCATAAATTAGAAATTCAGTCAATTACCGGCAAGCACCTACAACTTTTGTCATATCTCATAAACCCTCATAATTCCACAAATTCATACAAGAATCATGTGATTTGAGATTACACTTAAGGTTTCAAGTTTTTGCGATTGTATTTGAATCCCTCCAATCAATTTGCGATTCTAAGTGTCCGACCCAATTTGTGATTCGGCCATTAGGCCCAATTTGCGATTCAGACATCGGGCCCAATTTGCGATTCAGACTCTAGCCCAATTTGCGATTCGGACACTGGCCCAATTTGCGATTCGGACACTGGCCCAATTTGTGATTCGACCAATTTGCTTGATTTGCAGTATCACTCAATGTTGATTTGCGATTCAAAATTTACAATCGGTTTGTTCACGATTAACGATTTGCTATTCCCCAACTTAACTACAATTTACGATTGCAATTTACACATGAATTGCGATTTATAATATAGTCCAACATACTAGTTTTCAAAACTGGAAATTACGATTCAAGTAAAAATAAGTAACTCATTTGCTATTTCTCAAGCCTAACGGTTTGATTTGTGATTGGGAATCTCACAAGGATACTCAACCAATTTGCGATTGACTAGACTTCCTAATTTGCGATTCTTTACAACCCCATGAACCTTCACGAAGAACACACACACCCGAACTTGGATTCCAAACTCGCTCAATACTCGATCATTTTCTATGATTCTTGTTCCTATGGATTTCTAAACTCATCTAGACCGAACCCTATCAATTAATTGAATTTTTATTAAGTTTTCGAGGGTCAAATACCCATTTCAGTTCTCGGTTTGTTCATATGCATCGACATCCATTAAAACTCAGATTATTCAAATGCTAACGATTTCATGAAATTCTTGGTGCTAAGGATCCCAAACGTCAACAAGGTAAATCCCTAGGAATTAATTGCATTTTTATCTCATTTTCGAAGGTCTAACATCCATTCTTGTTTCCGGTTCATCGTACCTCTTGACGGAAGGAAAACCCCAATAGAACCCACAGATTTCTTAACGGAAACACATATTAACTGACTTGTAGGGATTAGGACTACTAACTTTGTGGTTGCTCTTCAAATCTTGTGCGAAATGATAGTGAATTGCACACTGAATTCGTTCTTTCTTCCTCGGCAGAGACGTATACACTCACACCCACACATACGCTACCAAAGCTGCAATAGTGACGGCTAGAAGGTTTTTTTCTAGGTTTTTGTGCCCAAATTTGTTTAAATACCTTCTCCCTTATCTTTCTAATAGCCCAAAATAACTTAATGCTAGTTATTTGGCCCAACAACATTATTATTACCTATTTAGCTCAATCACAATTTACTAATCTATCTAAACTCTTGGGTACTCAAATGATAATAATAACATTAATAAAATTTGAAAACAACCATAATAATAACGTTACAATTCAAAAACAGGTATTACAGATGGTAATAAACCATGTTACAATGAATTGAAGTAATATAGGTAATACTATTCAAACATGCTTAGCTTATGTGAAAGTGTAAATTTAATATGGTAGCTATATTATTTATACACTTTAACTTAAAACAATATGAGATAGTACAAATAATACAACCTTTAGATCTTGAAATTTAAAAATAATACGTTTTTACTCTAAAATGTAATATCTGGTTTTCAGTTGTAAAAGTATACTAAATGATATTAATTAAAGATGGGAATTAATTATACAAATCAATATCCTTATTTTCATTTGTGATTTAAGGGACTAATAGTGTCAATTAATGAAGATGAGGAAGGTATATAAATCCAAAATTATGGCACACAGCCCTTGGTATGATATTACACCCGCATTTGGGTAGTTAGTATTATCTATGTGTGGTTGTGTGTGTTGTTCGAAGGACCGAGAAGAAGAATGTGTGGATCATCATCAACTCTGCATTAATTTGTTGGAAATCGATCAGGTCATGATCTGTTAACTTTTGTGATCGATTAGATACCATTTTCATATCTTTTGGTGGAAATTCATGGGGGTTTGAATATATTCTTGTTGTTCGTATTTATGAAGAAAAAACATAGAACTAATCAGTGGGTTTAAGGAGATTAAACACGATGAAAACTTAATTAATTGATAACACTTTGCTTAAATACCATGAGGAATCCTTAAAAACAAGAATGAGTTGATTTGGTTAAGGAGTGATTATTATTTATTCGATTGTTGGATTGACTGTGTTTGAGAGAATCCTAAATGTTCTTGAGATTTGTGTAACGCCCCAAGGATAAAAAAAAAATACTTAAATTAATAATTTAGCGATATAATTGTGAGTTGACTTATTAGATTAGAGTTGTTTATATAAACTAAAGGGGTTAAAACTGTCAAAATAATAGATGAACGAGCAAGGAGCGAGAAAACAAAGTAGGTTGTGGTGATGTCAGAATTTGCACTTTGAATTCTTTGGAATTATTAGATTTTTTATTGAGTTCATCCGTTTATTCATTCAACTCAGTTGAGGGACCATTTATGTCAATTTCCATACTTGTAGATATACATGCTCCTTTCTTGAACTTGAAGCAACACCACACATACACTTGCACTTCAAAAAGATCACAAATGAGATTTTGGACAGCTTTGGAGCAATATTTTACAGTCGTTTTTAATGTCATATTAGCATCATCTCAATCGATAGTAGCTCAAGGTAAGATTGGTTGTTGTTATGAAGTTCAAATAGGTCAAACAATGATTCAATGGATGAATCAATGATCTTAATTGTAGTTTATGTATTTATTATTGTTAGTAGCTGTTTGGGGTGTAGGAAAACACCCGCTTACTATGTTTAATCAATTGGTATTTGAGAATTAGTTGAAAATTGGCAAAACAGTTGGCTGGTCGACTGTCTATTTGTAACGTCCAAATTTTTTTTAAATCATCATAAGCGTATATAAATTGAAGCATACTAGCCATCCCAAAATCATTAATTACAAACGTTGTACCAAATATTAATTGTTTAAAATACGGAAGCGAGTAAATGTATCATTGTTTGTAATAGATAAATTGATCAAAATGTTGCCGCTGCTATCATGCCGGAGCCTTGCCCTTATCAATTCTCGAGGTACCTTAAATGAATAACAACGGGCAAGCACACAACTTAGTGAATTACCATAACCCTTACCTTTCAGATAAACACATACTAAATTGGGCCTCGCCCACTGTTGCATCTCGGGTCCCACCCATTTGATGCCTAACTTGGGCCCTACCCGCTATGACTCATTACATGTCCCATCTTTAGACGAAGTCATCTGCCCCAACCAGTCACACAGGCCCACTTGGTTACTAACACAAAAATGTTGCATATAGCAACCTTATTATGACCAATGCACATAACACATATATTAATAACATTCATACCACATTACACATCATCAGGAAAATAAAAATAGGTTAGGGTAACTCGCCTAGTTAGTAGCACACAATAAAAGTAGTTCACAAAGTTGTACGGTCAGCGAATCTAACAGCAGAGACCTACAATACGTCCTACTACATTAATGCAAGTTCTCACAATATGATTTAATGTTCTATCGTGGTGATATTCGCATACCAGAATGAAATTCGGTCAATACTACCGAATTCGGTCAACACTACCGAATTCGGTCAACACTACTGAATTCGGTCAATACTTCCGGCTAACACTTGAAACATATGTGTGGTGGTATTATATTATTGATATCTGTTGTAGTAATATGATCATGATATATGTATGTGTATGTGTACCATTATTATGTGGATAAATGTGGAGCATTGAATTGTGAAGCAGGATTTCTAATGATTAAGTTAAGAATAAATAGAGTATAATGTGTTTATAATAGTGTAAGGCCCATATTATTATAAACACATGCTATATGCTTAAGCTTAACAAGATCATGATGGACATGTGGAATAAGTGTGTGTGATAGCATGTTAACTAAAAGAAATATAAACTGATTGAATTTATATGGTTTAGGGTAAAAAGAAGAGATTGTAGAATACTGTTTTATATACCAATTAATCATGAATTTAAGGATAAAGAAATGGAAAGAGTTGGGGATGATATCATTAAACAACCTGGGCAAGTCGACCTCAGGAAGAAGGGAGAGATGTTACTTTAGAAGTGATTACTATATTTCCAACTGGGACGAGAAGGAAATCTACGTTATCATGAACCACAGGAGAAACAGGGTGATACTACTGTGAAGGAGATAGTATCTACCGAGCTCGGTAAAGCCTTGCAAGAGAATATCCCATATATAATCAATCAAGTGTCTACAAGAATAGAGAGGATGATGCAACAAAAAATGGATGATGTAGTGTAGGCCAAGGAGAGTTAAAGGAAGGGTTGAAGTTCTGCAGGGGTGTACCCAGCATGCAAACCACCAGTTTTTAAAGGAGCTAACGTGTAACACCGTATTTTCAACCCAAAAATTTTCATTTTAAACAACACTGCGTTAGCGAATTAAATACCAAAAGTATTTACAACTGTACATAAACCATCTAGTTTAAATATCAGTATTACAAAACACGGCTCGTCACAAATAACATATCAGAGTTCTAGGTGATTACTCCCCAAGCTAACCACTCTCAGCCGAGCCGCCGACTTACCCAAAACCTGTAAAAGAGTGAGAGGTGGGGGATTAGCACAAAGCTAAGTGAATGGAGTAAAGCCACAACAGATATATCAGCCAGAACCGCATGATATCAACAACAACAGATAACAGATAATCGTGTCCCG
>JAUEJL010093208.1:0-13999 GCA_032274825.1 Drosophyllum lusitanicum
GTAGTATGAATACTCGGTACGGTATTCGGTACCGTCTTTAAACCAAATTTGGTATTCGGTAAAACCGGTACCGGTACTGGTCGGTACCGGTTCCGGTACCATGCTCACCCCTAATCTCATCTATTTAAAGGGTCTAGATCAAAATCTACTAGTTGTACTTGATAAATTAATTATTCATAAAGGGTTGCTACATTTGTACTCACTGTAGGTGTTCTTCTTTCAAATTCCTCTGATGATTTCTACGCACCTCCTAAGAAAACTTATATCGAAAGCAAACAGAAATTATAAGAATTCAAAATCCAAACAGAAGGGACATAAGTTTGTATGTGGCGGATCACAATAACTCACCTGATGGGAGGAAAAGAAGGTTGTCTTCAAACTTTGGTAGAGGAAAGGGTAGGGCTACCGGCCATAAACAACCTTCTTGCACCTGTTTTCAACCGAGGAGATCTGGCATGAATGTAACAACGCAATACAACAAAAGACGATACCAAATTACCAAACATGTATAGAGAGAACAGAGAACCATTGGGAGGCGAAGATCCTAATTCTATTAAGAAAAACAAGTAACCGAAATCGCTAGGCATCGAATGATAACAACAAATTTATTACATTCGGAATATGAAGCAATGCAACCAAAATCGCTAGACATTGAATGATAGCAACGAATTTATTACGTTCGGAATATGAAGCAATGCAACCCCATTGCCTTAACTCTTCTCCAATTTTAAGCCACTCCCAAATTCACACCACGTCATCAAAGTATATAGTCTAATTAGCTTGGATTTTAAAATTGGAACTCAATAAGTATTGTCAATAGGATCGGATAGATGTTATTTTAAAAAGGATAAATATAGATTACATGCATGTATTGATTTGCTTTTCCTTAATTATGCCTTAATACATGTTGCTATTGTTCATGATATTATTTTGGAAGATTAAATGGATCCCAATTCCTACATATATATAGTTAGACTAATTTATTATACGTATTGTTTATTTTCTTATATACTATATTGAGTGTCTGCATGATACATGAGTTGATTCATGAAATAATAAATGTTAAACATTAATAAAAAGTATTAAATAATTATAAAACACGAATGAAAGAGATTTAAAGATGATGACAAACGGTGTCAACACTCAAATCAACATTGGAAACGTCAACTTGAGGGGATGACACACGTGATGATAGAAACTTGGTATTATGATACAAAGAGACGTGAATGTTTTTCGTGTGCAAGTCATCCATCATTAAAGTTACATGAAAGCAATAAAGTAAAGTATTTATTGGTTATAATAAAAAAAAACTTAAATTGATTATAAATAATTTTAAAATGATAAAACTAATATTCTGATTAAATATAATATTTTAAAATGTTATAAAGGGTAAATACAATATTTATATATCAGAGTAGACAAAGGTTAAAAATGACATGTGAAATTATTTTTAGTAGTTTTGATTCAAATTAAAGAACTTTGACTTCTAAAAGTCAAAATTAAATTGGGTTTTCAATTTAAATGGATTGTTGAGATTTATAATTTTTATCAAAATGGACGCATATGATTGTCTAATAAAGATGATTCAGGTTAGTTAAATGGATTTGATAAAACTTTTATTTTTTAAACGACTCCTAAATCTATCTCATTTTATCTGTTGCGGGATTTAAACATATAACCGTAAGCCATGTACAATATCAGACACCAAACTACACTGCTAGATACCATTGGTTGATAGACTTTTATTGAAAATAATAAGTAAATAACCAACTATGATATCACTTTTGAAAAAAGAAAAAGAAACAAAAAATATTCTCTACACGTGCCTTGAAAAGTCCAAATATATATCATATATTTACGATGTTTTTAATAAAAGAAAAAAAAATATATCCTCCTACTGTTTTTTTCTACTTCATCCTCCACTCATCACAATATAACATGTGAAATCTATTCATTTTATCTCATTATCTTCTCCATTGATTTTGATACTTGTTGATCTTATGAGTAGAAGGAAATAATAAAAGAATATATCATCTTATAGATATTCGTTTAACTGTTATATATGAACCAAACCAACTAAACTTATAAACTATATTATAAATTTGTTAAGATAAAACTTGTAATTTTGCGGCACTTTTGAAGTTATAATTAATTTTAGTTCTAATTGACTATTACTTCTTTTGTATGCAACAAACCATGTGTAAGTTGACATTTCACATCTCAAATAAGAAACATTAAGAGATTTGTTTATTATTTAGGTTACACGTATTTTTTGTTAGACAAAAGATGACATCTCAAGTTAATAGAGTTGTGTTCAATAAAGTTTATGTAAAAAATATAGTGTTAAATTTTTAATATTCAATCACAGGTGATTCAGCATTCAGCATACAATCACATGTGATTTGTAAAAGCATCACACGTGAATTACGAAAATATCACTCTGCTCAAAATTTTAAAATGCAATCTGCACCATTGATATCATTGATCCAAATGTTAAAATTAGTCATTTAGAACTATGAATTAAGTATGAACTATATTGTCATTCTTCTAATTTAATAATTTATTTATGTTTAAGCCTCAAATATATGTCGTTGGGCTTTATAAATTGTAAATTAGAGTTTTGATGGGCAAAAATAGGTATGTTAATCTAAAATGGCAACACAAATTGAGCTAAGGCTCAATTAAGAAGGCGGTTCACTAATGAACCGATTTTTATGATCGAACCAATAAAAATTAATAGATTACTGAATAAGTGATTAACGACAATCAAATGGTTAAAAATATTATTAACCGAAAATTTGGTTATATGCATGTTGTGGTCTATAACTGAACCCTACAATATAAGCACTAGAGTCCTCAAAACTTTACAATGATATGCTGATATTATTTCTAATGATGGAATAAACCGTTCATTTTCATCATCTTTTTTTATTTCATATATTGCAAGTTTATCACTTTTAGATAATAACATAATCTACGATAGAGGAAACATTGCTAAAAGAACCCTTCATTTGATCATCCTTCTTGCAAAAATCCATGTTAGAGGGAGCAAAAGACCATCAAATACATCCAACTTGATTGATCAACAAACACATCCAAGGTGACTCCATCTGCTAACTAAATTAGAGTAATTAAGTAGACGGTGCTCAAGACGAAAGACAAGTTGATAAAGAAACTTGTTAGAAACAAAGTAGAATGGTGCAAATTCTAGCCGTAAAGAATACATAAGGCGTGTGAAACTTCGTTCATTTATTTAACATAACAATATTCATCCATATTACTCAATGGTGCATGTATGTTGCCTACTTAAAAGTGTTAAGCATAGTTTATGTTTGCGTATTTAATTTTGCTCTCTTATTTTGGATTGAGATTGTGTTATTTTTGTTGTTACTTTAATTTTACCAATAGATTATGGTTATTGTGAACTATTTAGTGTTGTGTTTTTGTAAACGCTTTGAAATGTGAAGGCGGAAAAGGTTTGCATTGTTAGAAGTTAAGGGTTTGCTTCTTATCGCTTAGACTCTATCTACTTTTCAAATGGTGGCTAAGCTATGAAAAGTCAATTAAATAACAACAATATTCAATCTCGTAAAGCGGGGTATCATGAGATAAGCAGAGTACGAGAAAGTAAAATGTATATAGTCATATCTTTACTTGTCGATAGAAAGACTCTCTACACATAAATAAATGATCGTTTTCAGAAAGACATCATGTTAAAAAAAAAACTGCTACTATTCTACTATTAAATTCTTAATTATAGAAAGTGAAATGCAACATGAGATAATTGGATTGACATTTTGGTATCATTAGCGGTTGAACTTTATACACAGTTTTTGATATCGTTTTCTGGGGTTAAGATCCTCTCATGTTTGGATCAAACATGTCTGATTATGTTCTCTCACAAAAGTGAAAGTGAGTCTCTTATTTTAGTCAATAATTGGTCCTTTTATAGGGTTTACTTTTATGCTTGTGAGAGAACATGATCAGTCATGTTTGACCCAAACATGAGACGATCCTAACCTCTTTTTTTGAGATACTTTTTGAACAGTGTTACGGCTAGCTTTTAGGAATTTTCAAAATAAATAAATATATACTACTATATAAACCATTTAACAAGCTATTTCCTTAATTTCTAAGAGTTCTTAAAAATCAATGAAGACCAAAATCTTGTCCTTTCATCCAATCTAAATTAATCTCATCCACTTAGTCTTTAACCATTTCATTCTCTATCCTAATTTACTTCAACTTTTTATTCATTTAAAATATACTTTCTCACACTAACACACACTCTCACACAAAAGACAATTATCCACGCACATAAATATATTTTTCATAATCTTATTAACTTTTCTCTCCTTATTTCATAAATATAAATCTTTTTTTATTTTAATGTCTTTTAGAATTTATTTTTAAAATTAATAAAATAGTTTTTGTAAATAAAAGAAAATTTGAAAAAAGGACATATTGTAGAAAACTTTTTCGTGACATTGAATCACATGAATAGCTAATCAAAGCAACATGTTGTAAAACACAAACTATTTTCCGCCGCAGCATTACGCGGGTACGCTGCTAATAAAAAATAATAAACAAACACAATTTATCATCAAAAGTTAGTCTATAATTTTTAGTAGGCCCGGGTTTAACGGGCCAAAAGCCCAGTTTTGCCTGCCATCCATTACTCTATTAGGGCTTCTTTTACGACCAGGCGACCAGCGTGATATACCACGATTTCTCTATAAAACCTAGTAACCTACCACCAATTTTCAACAGACCACATTGAAGATTAGGGTTTATCAAAACCTCCATGGCAGCGCAATTGGTATGTCGATTCGATCTTTGAGTTTTTTTCTCGACAAGAGTTTATTCTTTGTTATTTCAGTTAGTGTATGAAAGGATCGATTGGTCATTTGTTCATCAAGTGATGAGAAAAATAACTGCAACAAAATGATCGACAATTGTTCGTGATTACTAGTATTTAAGTCTCTGATGATGAATAAGTAATCCACTTTCCTCTAGTTAATCGTACTATTTCATTTTCGAGCGCTTAATCCGTATAAATTGTTATTAGATTTGGGGAAATGATGAGCAAATTATTGGTCCGTGTTTCTGAATTTACCGTGACCGACAAATCTTTAACCAATCTCTGATCTCCATATTCCAAGTTCTCTGTGCTTCGATTTGATTGCTATTTTCAGTTGATTTCGGTAAACCGTTTTTTTGAAATATTATTTTGAGTTTTGTATTGATTATGAAAGCGTCTGCATTGATGAATTATGAATCTAATCACATGTCAGACTTCAGAGGTTCTTTTAAATAAGGAATCGATGAGATCATATTTCATAAGTCTGAGCAGATGCATAACATTTAAAGTTTAAATTTTGAATGCTTCCTCGATTATTATGAGTTTTAAATCCAGAGCAAATACTTAATCTAAATTGTTCGAAAATTTCATTTTAGCGTCTGAATTCAGTTAATTTTTGAATTTTGTTGGATGATTTAAATTCTTTAGGCCAGTCGTCTTTGATTTCCTGTTTATATTTCACTCGAGGACCTAAATTCTTTCGGCAAGTCGCCCTAGACGAATCGCATTGCATCTAAATTTCATTGGGAGTATGAAAAATGCTTGGGTGAACATTGTTGCGGTGCCAACGGTGACCAACTCTTTCAAGTTGAATATCTTATACACACTTAAAAAGTAATATTCTATTTTCTTATCAACTAATTTATGACAATATTTATTTTAATAAATCGTTCAATATGATAATAGCTATTCAAATAGTCTAATTTTGGTTAAGTCTTTATTATTAATATAATTTCTAAGGCTAGGTTATTTCTCTATTATTCACTTTATACTGAACACACAGAAAAGTTCATCTAATTTCATTTTCACTATTTGAAGTTTACATAGGTTTTCAACTCAAATTTTGAATCAATTCATCATTTAACTTGAAATTCGAATATATGTAACAATATATGTATAAGTTAACGTATGAATAAAAATGTTTTGTAACATCTACTAGCTTAACACCCATGTATAACATTTAAAGTAAATTTTAAATGTTTTTTATGTTAAACCGTATTAACAAATATACTAAAACAATTATAAAGTATATAAGAAGTATTGCAATATCGAACATTGTAAGCATTGGATATAAATAAACATTAAATATTTTTAATTAGGTTTAACGAAATAGATAATAAAACATGAACATAATATATGGGTCCATTTTCGAAATTGAAACACAATATAAAATAGTATCGTAAATCGTATAATGAAAATTCAATTTTTTTAAATCAAATTGATCTAGATGTTTATATAAATAATTAATAAAAAAGATATCTATTAAATAACATGAATAAATTTTAAAAATAAAATGATAATACAACCTTATTTTATTCAAGTTAAACATAGTACTTAAAATTAAAAACTTTGATAATTTTTTTTTAAAATATCGAATGAGCTTTGGCTTACACAATCTAAAATAAAAAAATATATTGACGAAGGAACGAATCAGGGGATCGAGTAAAAAAAAAACTTTGGAAATTAAAACGATTGTAAATTTGAATTCGAGTTTGTGTTATTATTAAAATTTTGAATGTATATCGGTTTTTCAAACGTATGTATAAAACTGTCAAATCTAAACTATAAGCTTCAAAGAATTTAAAAATCTCAAAACTTGATTCGTTTAACAGCCTTAATAAAAAAGTAATTTTTCCTCTTTAGTATTTGACGAAGTGTGAGATTGTGTTTTGAGTATGAGGTTTTGATGCTCTTATTTGAAGCAAACTATGGTTGTGGAATGGACTCTCCATGAAGAAACGATGTTGGTAAAAGTGTGGATACGAAACTGAATTTTGGGTCGTGGTGAATACGAAATTGATTAAACAAAAGGAAAGAAAAATAGTACACAAACAAAAACGTCAATGAAATTCGAATGGTTTTGAAGAACATTTCTCAAAACCTAATCGGAAATAAACCCTAGCTTCTACCCTCGATGGCTATGTTACCTCTGATTGACGCAGGACAGGTAGAAATGCCAGCGTTACCTTCAGTTGAGCAGAGGAATCACGGAGGAAGAGGGAGGCTGGGAAACCCACTACGATGATGGTGTTGGTTATGGCAATGGCAGTGGCTGACCTTCGTTATCTTCATTATGGTGGAGTTGGTAGCATTTCATTAGTATAGCGGCCGACAAGGAGAGAGGGTAAAGGAGAATTGAAGAAAGGGCCAACGAGGGTATAGTAAAGGATATATACATATGCATATGTAAAACAGTTTTAATACAATTCCTGTTGGGCAAGAATTTGCTATATGCAAACCGGTGACATCAGTTAAGAAAGACCAGCACATTGGACTCCTTTATTTCATTGCATGTAATTTATACATCATCACTTCTAACTTCTAAGCTCTATTAAGAATTAAAATCTACTTCGTTACTAATAATCTCTCCTAAAACTCACATGAGATACGCTTTGTATTTCTTTGCAATCCGAAAGAACAAAACGGGACTCATCTTTTTTCTAGCGGCTTTCATGGGTAGCTCAAGCCTTTTTCTTTTCTGGTTCTTCAATCTTCAATATAAATTAACGTCCAAAAATTCATCACTTCTGCGAGCCAGTTTCATTGGTGGGTGGAGCCTTTTCTACAATCTGCTCTAGTTTCTGGTGATTCCACACAAAATCAACAATTACATTAACAAACCCACAAAAGAAAGGTCAAGTGTCAAACAGTTACATAATATTACTGATACTTCATGATAACTCACAAAACAGGTACACCTCAAAGGTTTCAGGTTTAGCAAAATATGTTTTACAGTAACTCGTCCAAAACACCTCCAAAATTTCATAACATAAATGTCAGTAGGAGATATCCCAGGTTGCAGCTCATATTGAGGACCCTAGGTCCTTTACCGAGTTACAAATTTGAAGCTGTAATAAGCTCTCTTGAAGTATTTTATCAGTTACTTTATTTCACTCTCAGAATATTCAAATAAGTAGTCCCAGACACCCTCAAAATAGGTATCATTGTAACAAAACGCCATAAGCACAGATAAACAGTAATAATAAGCAACACCAGACACCCCCTAACTTTCAGACTTTTTAAGGTCATAACAATCAGATTTCAAGAAACAGTTAAAAGGTTACCTTAACTATCCATTATTTTTATCACTTTGTTGATCAGATATTGATTATCGAAAGTGACCATGATCACTTTGAAAAAGATCAAACACAGACACCTCCTTAAGAAACAACTGACAACTCAAGGATCTAATGCACTTGATTCAAAGTTTGTACTGAAGTCTATATGAGTTGTCATTGAAAAGATAAGGTGGGCGGTCAATTACCGAAGAAGACTAGTATCCAGGAAATAGTCGATTCGACCAATAATTTATTTCTGTTTCTTGTCCTTGAGCCTTTGGTGTCCTTTATGTATATATATACATACCTTAATGGATTTGCTGACTTCATCCATTTTGTTTATTAGCACCACTGTACGATTCGAACCTCTTTGTTCTGCTAAAGTAGATCGGGGCGAATTCATTATCTGTATTCCAATACATCAAAAAAGAATGAAGAAGTACAATTTGTGATGACGGAGAAGAAGAGATCAGCTGTAAATGAGATACAACAAATTGGTCTGTTTTACAGTTTTATAAAGGGCATCTAGTGTATAACGAGAGATTGAAGCAACTCATGTGCATGATAGCACCTACTTAGTTGCCAAAATCTTCGAAAAACTGGAATAATAGAGTTTGCTAATCTAGTATAATAAACCTTAATTTCGGAAAACTGTTAAAGACTTTTCATAGCATTTATGAGATTTCAGTGTAGTTAAAAAGTTCATTAGTCCAGACTAACATCTATAATTCTGTAGTTCAATCTATGATGTTGTAAACTTTTAGTAGTTACTACACACATTTGAGTTGCATTATGTGCAGAAAATGTAACGTTATGACATCCAAGAACGAGCACCGAAAAGGTACGGTGTAAATCACGGGATGATGGTTTAGGTATAATAAAGATTTATCGGATAAATCATTGAGAGAGATATCAGCTATAAGGTTATTATTGAACGGGATTAATAGTACTAAATGTTACCAATTACCACTAATCAGGAGACAATTTTTTTAGTGGATAAATAAATGATACTCTGTAACTATATATATACACACACACACACATATAGTGTGTGTATATGTTTCGTGAAAATATATACGTAATAATAAATGGTAGATTATTTACTAAATTGATTTTGGAAATTAATTTGTTAAATAATTTTTAAAAATTATTAATTAACCATATGAAATATCAGTTTATATAAATTAAGGCGAATTAATTAAATGTTAATTTATTATCCAGACCATGTCTATCTAACTAAAAAGGGATTAAAATAAAGGTTAAAGTAATGAGGATATCCCTCCCTCCTTCCTTGCTGAACATGCACCTTGAGTGCTATCGTTTGTTTAAAGCCTAGTAAGTAGTAACTAGTGACAAAACTTTGTGAAGAAACGAGTAATATTTTTGTTCTCTCCAAGTGTTATAACCACATAAATTATCCGATAAACAAAGTAACTTTGGGAGTGAATTACCTTCCAATTTCTTGGTGTTCTTAATACATTTCCATCTGTAAAAGATCTCAACTGGGCCGGAGTTCCTGGTTCAGCACCATGAATTGCCGCTCCCCAAGTCCTACCAGCATCTTGTATAGTCTTTGAAGCTTCTTTTACTATAACCTAAAAGAGTACAAAATGATGATCTTTGAGAGTCAAACATTGAAACATACCATGTTTCAACTTCGACATTGACATGATCAAGTTCTTGACAGGGATTCATAACCTCACTATTTATACAAGGTATCATGAACAGGAAGAAAAAAAAATCTGATTGTCAAGCGATCATATTGATTGTGAAGTTGGAAAAAAGATTGTGATTATTTTGAGAGAAGTATTGCTGGTTAATCTATAGCTCATCCCTAGAGTTGTTAATGCCATGCCATATATCAGAATAACACAATGGCAATTGCAGTCACTTTATTTGTTATTGAAAATAAAATCTACATCTTAGATGAACTAAAATTTGAAAGAGTATTTACCTTCCTTAGAAGTTCGGGATTAGAAACACCTTGAATTTGCAATTCATCAACATAAGAAGCTTTTCCCTGTGCTACACTTTCGAGTCTAAAGGTATGGATTCCAAACATCGCTTGCAAGCAACCTAGAAAAATTGTTATCATGAAATTAATAAGGTGAGGCATTCGCCTTGACATATTAACTTTGGTTAAGTATGACTCAATGACAACATAATTTCCAAGTTGAATTAGTGAATTACACATAAGACATAAAACAACCTTTTGTAACTTTATCTATATGAGCATACATGAAACTAGGATCGTAAATCCATATAGCAAACTTCAACCAACATGGTGAAATGAATTTGTCTTTGGTGAGCAATGTGATTAAACAGTAACACAACAGCATAAAATGAATGAAAAGATTAAATGATTAGAAACTCTTAAATGAATCAACTATTTCAAACTAATACCTTGTTCAATGATGATATCGATTGCTAGAGCGAGAGGTATACGCCTTTCGTGCTTTACAACCCCCCAAAAGGGTATAAACGATGGTCTTGACACCTTCAGAAGTAAACTGCCATTAACATCTATCCTCCATATAAACTAACATCTATAATTTTAAACAGCAGTTTTGGACACCACCACCACAACAGTACCTGATCTCTTTGCGGCAGGGCATGGGGGAGGTAGGATGTAGACACTCATACCTATATCAAGGGATAGAGAGACTAACAGAAGTTTTGGAAAGTACCTTGTACACTACTTCAGAAGGAGTAACATAGAGTTCTCGTGAACATAAATCTTTTGAGAGTACATAACGTCTCATGGGAAGATAGAGCAACATGATCACACCAACACCCCAAGCTAAAACCAACAGCAATGATATTGAAACCCATATAATAGTATCATACATGACAATACGTGAAGCAAATTCTTCAAACGAGGCTACGTATAGTATCTGCCTAGAGACATCTTCGTCTTCATCACCATCCAGTTCTGACACAGGGTCAGAAAGGAGTAACTCCCTTGAGGACCCCATTTCTCGCATCCCATCCATATGGCCTAAGAACATCCTTCAAGCCAAAAACAGCCAAAAATTACAAAGATGCACAAACATGCACACACACACACATATACATATAAGTAGATATGCATGTATGTTATGTGAGGTGTATAGTATCTCCCCAAAAGCAAAAACACTACATATAGTGTCATGACTAACAGAATACACATTAACTTGTGACATGTTCTAGTTTCTATCATCCCAAAAGTTCATGACCAACAATTCAGGAAATCATATCATAGCTGATAGCTCATATGCACGGCTAGACCTACAAATTTCCAGGTATGCTCTTTTCAACGCTCATAATCATACACAGATACAACACCAAAAGAAACCTTCAAGAAAGCAAAATTCTATTAGTTCATAACGATTTCCTCTATTCTCACAAAACCATTTTGCGGGACCCATTTCATTCTCCTTGGCCAACAATTGTAACTTACTAGCTTTTTTAATTCTAGCGGGATCCATATAACTAAAATGCTAATTGAAGGAAAGAAATAGGAGCAAATAATTTCCTAGTTGTCTAAGATGAACATACACTTGCAACCTTCTTATTTCGTAATACTGCTGTTGCATATCCTTCAACCTTTGAGGTACTATCTATTGCTTCCTCATTCAAAAAGTGTTGTGTATTTGACTATTTGTTAAGAACTACAAGTCTACAAGACCAAGTGACAAGCATTTTTTTATTTTATTTCTAGTAATGCACAACATGTATCTCTTTTAAACCAATAAAATATACGGTGATTTTTCTACCTACTGATTCTCATCTCAAATTATTAAACCCTAAAAAGCCAATGTTATTATAAACAATGATTAATACTTGAATTACTCAACAACAAGCTACAAAGTAATTCCACGAACAAAATTAAAACTGAAAAGATCACTGTGCCCATAGTTTCAATCTCATAGATAACAGCTTTCATCTGGTTTATAAGTTCATACGGTGAAATTAACATAGCACGGAATCAGTGTATCTAGGTTTCCGATGAAGCTGAAAGCAAAAGATGAATTATGTACCTGGAAAACCTAGGAGACTATCGAGTGCTGGAGACGAAAGCTATGGACCATCGACAATAATTTTAGACGATTTGAACGAGAGATTGATTTTTTGAAGTAAGATTTTCGGTTCGATGGAAATGGTGACTACGAGCCAGGGACGGTAAAACAACCCGATCCCGGCGGGGAAAACCGAACCCGACAAGTTTCGGGGTCGGGTCGGGATTATAATTTCGGGTTAGGGTTGGGGCCGGGGCACATTATCCCGGCCCCGCACCGATATATGTTTATAATAATGTGGATGAATATACAAAGAGAACGATTGTATATCTATTAATGGAAAAGTTTTTAAAGTGATGAAGTGTTTTGTTAAATTTTGAATTTTGATACCCTAACTTCTTTTAAGTTCTACTTTAGTTAAGTTTTTTATTCAAGTTAATGATGATACTTACGTTCTTATTTATAAAAAATGATCATCTCAGGTTCTTATTACGTTCTTATTTATAAAATGATCATCTCGGGTTCAGGTCGGGGTCGGGTTTGACAAACGCCCCGACGGGGAACGGGGCGGGATGGGGACGGGTTTTCATTTCAGGTTCGGGACGGGGCGACCAAAACCCGCCCCGTTGCCATTCCTACTACAAGCGGAACTCGATTTGGTAATTGGTATTTTTGGTTAAGGCGGACATTTTTCAAATTATAAATATGTATAATTGGAAATGACCGATGTTGTTTTAACGGGGAAAAGGTAACATAAATATTGAAATTCATGCTAATAAAGATAATGTTAATTTTTTTGGCTAAAAAATGATTTAAAATTTTAATATCTAACAAAATTTCAAAAATTAGATAATCAAACTTTAAACACAATCCCAAACACTTTTTAAATATATTTTAGTAAACTAACACCCTTTTTCTTAACTTTTCAGAAAATAAAAAGTAGATTACATAATAAATAGAGTTAATTTCACGGATGATCTTTTAGGATATGCCTTAATCATCGGTCATTTATTTGAAAATCTTGCAAAGTCAGTCCTTAATTTTCAAAAGTTGAACATGGACCATCCTTTCGCCGTTAACTTTAACAAACCTTCAGTTAAACTTATCAAAATGACAATATTACCCTTTTTAATATTACATGAATGGTCCTTTAATAAATATTAATGTTTTATTTTAGTTTTATCTCTTTTATGTTTACAGATTTAATTTCTTTTCACCAATCTCACTTACCACAACTACAACCACCCCCTTTTAACTATCGACGGCGCAACAACACTCGCGGCGGCGCTAATGGTGGTTGTCATCACCGTCTCTGAGACAACGATGGTGGAACCCTGCTCCCATTCTTCTTCCCGCACTCTCTACGAAAGTGGCATGAATGGATCCCCAAAATCCCATGTGGATGACGGCGGGGGCGGCGGAGGAGGCAGCGGCAGGGGAGTGGAGGAGGTGTTTATTTCAGATGTTGGACTCATCAATGGAGGAGGTTGCAGTGGTGAAGGTGGAGAAGACGGCGGGTGGATTGGTTGCGGGTGGTGGTTGTAACTTCCAATTTTTTTTTTCCATACACCAGTTCGTAAACTCATACTGAAATCATGCAATTGAAAGTCAACCATAAATGTCAACACGGTAAAACATTAGTTACAATCCGGGGAAAAGTAATTAACTGCATTTAAATTCTATTACAACCATTTCGAACATATTATAAAGTTTGTGGAAATTTTAAACATCGCGGAAGCTTGTTTGGGATGAGCTATCAAACACGTGCTGGAGCCCCGCCGTGGTCATCACCTGAAAAGAGAGTTAAACAACAACCGTAAGCACGAAGCTTAGCGAGTACTTTTACTTACAATCAACCATAT
>JAUEJL010093219.1:0-26224 GCA_032274825.1 Drosophyllum lusitanicum
GACGCATTAATGAGGGTTATTTCGGGAAAATCAAGCCTCACAAATTAATGATGGCTCACCCGGACGCAATTCACGGTAAGGTAAATATATAAATTACCAAAATACCCCTATTAATAAGTCATTAATGACGTTAAAACCAGTTCTCGCAGTTCTCATACGAAAACAGTTTTCGTTTAAACTTTTGTCTCTCTCTCTCTATATATATAGAGGGAGAGAGAGACACAGACACACACAAAAGATAATACACCGTTGGTTCTTTAATTTACCTAGATTTCACATATAATACATTAGAAATGTTAAATAAGTGTTTTGCACTTTTACCCTTGAATAAGAAAAAACTAACACTCACAATTAATTGGTCGTTAACTAAAAGACCAATGATGCAACAGGTTAGATAAAGAGCATAAGTACAACAAGATGAAGGAGATAGAAAGCCATATGACCTTTCGGATAAAAGATTAACATCGTAATTTCACATCTTAAAGAACCAAATGTGAAATGACGGCGTAGTTAAAGAACCAACATCGTCATTAACTCATATGAGAGATGATATATATCTTTCAACTTATCCTCCTACACATAAGATCAACACAAGTATCAAAATCAATAAAGAATATGAGGAAAAAGAATAAGTGAACTACACATGTCATCTTGTGATAAATAAGAGAATATATCATTTTTCTAACTCATATATATCTCAATGATGGTTTTTTTTCTTTTTCTGCAATTCCCTCGTTACTTGTTCAGTTGTTCGGATCTGATTGTTTTGACCCGCGATTGAGACTTCACAAAGGTTTATGCCATTCAGGCTTTCATCTTAATTTTCGGTTCATGCCGGTTTTTTAGGCTCTT
Source organism: Drosophyllum lusitanicum (assembly GCA_032274825.1). NCBI lineage: Eukaryota > Viridiplantae > Streptophyta > Magnoliopsida > Caryophyllales > Drosophyllaceae > Drosophyllum > Drosophyllum lusitanicum. The sequence goes on from JAUEJL010093219.1 coordinate 853, forward strand.
AGCAGTTTTTTATTTTTTCAGGTTTGACTTAACTGTCCTGCTTTGACCGGTCCAATATCAGCCGGTTCATTCTAGTCAACTGAACTGGTGTCTTGGCCAGTTCCCGGTTCAACCTGCCGTCCACTCTAGTTCCCAAAACACTGATCTTGACTACTATAATAGCGAAGTAAATCAAAAGGAAGACTTGAAAGTGATGACAAAACTTGAAAGTGGTTGTAAAAGAAGATTAAACTTAGAATTCGAAAAACACAGAGGTTAAAACACATTAATCATCCATACTTACATACATTAAATCAACAACATAAACTAAAAGTAGTGGTATTAATCAGTACTCCTTTTTATTCTAATCTCTAAATGTCACCTGTGAATCTTTAAAAGAAAGCCCGACTACCATAGAACACGCGAGCCTGCGATCCATTCGGTGTTTGAATCTTCTGATCCGACCCCGAGTTTCCTGATTCCGCGCCCTCCTTTTCCACATCCAATGGGAGCTTCATCTTAGCCAACGACTCGGTAAACTGCTGCATACTCTTCATGTACAAATCCACAAAGTCCTGCTGAACAACTTTCTGTTCAAGATCCACGTTTACTGCCACTAACGGCTTCTTTATCGACTTCCCGCCTGCTAAATCACTCTCGCGATCAATATCTTTTGTGGGTGTTTCTTTCAGAGGCGAATTGTGTTCTTCATTTGTAAATTTCGAGTCTTTATTAATGGAACCTGAAGGACATTGAGATCCATTAGTCGAGACACTAGTTGGGGTTTCAACTGTTTCAAAGGTTTCAGCAACAGGTGCATCAGTTTGATCATCAGTGTCAGATGATACCAAACTCTCGGAGCTAAGACCAAAATACTCGGTCACCATCATCTGGTTTTCGTTCACGATTTTAGGATCAGGGAACTCGATTTTGTCGAATTCAACGGGTAACTCTGATTCAGTGGCGGTCCCATTGGCGGAAGGTGGTGGTGGGATAGTCATTATGTCGGGAGAGGCTCCGGTGTATGATAATGACAAGTGAACAAAACCAGAAGGCGAGTGAAAAAGATCAGTCGAGGATAAAGTGAATTCGTTTTCTAAATTTCCATTTTTGATAAGGATTTCGGATAAAGGGATTAAAGCAAACCCCAATAACTGATCTTCAAGATAATTTTTCACCCTACTCAACATGTATATCTCACATTTAAGTGAAGAATCGATTGTGGGAACATTGATTCGAAGGGTTTCGTTAAAGACTGGATTTTGACCACCCCCGTTGATGATCTGAGTGGTGACAGATTTATCAGGGTTGCTAGTGATGCAAATTTTGGCATAAACATCTTGTTTATGGTATATGCAGATGTTTTGAATGTCTCTAGCTTGATGAATGTAAACCTCAAGAACTCCAAGAAACGGTTCGGGTTCGGTTCTCTTTGTTATGGGATTCGGGTTTTTTGTGAAAAGATCGAGATTCTGTTTTTCAGGCTCGGGAAACACAGAGGAAGTCTTGAATGGTGACACAACAGATTGAGGAGATTCCATGGACACCTGGAAAAAAAATTAAAGATTTTAAAGATCAATTCATAAACTTTTGCAGTAAAAATTCACAAATTAAACAAGAAGAACCTCAGATAATGATGTTTCTGAACAAATATTGAGCAAATTTATAATTTTGGACCCAAGCTAATAAAGAATTGGAGAATTCAAAGGACATGAAACAGCAGAAATTAGATTCAATCGACACCTTTTGCAGCTCATAAAACTGAACACTAAGAAACTGAGTATGAAGTTACTGAATAAGTTATTAAGCAAATTGATGTTTCTTAACTCATTGATCATGGATATTGATTCGAACCCAGTAATAGTAGAGCAAACCCCGTTTAATTACCAAAAATAATCTATATATCATGAAAACTTAAGCAAACATCACAAACCCACGTCGAAAAGCTAATTGAAAATCAAACCTGAAAAGGTGGAACAGGAAGAACCCTAATTTTGATCTCAAACCCCAATCCCCGATTAATCAAGAAATGATAGTAAACCCAAGGTTAATTCCAATTTATAAACAAAACTCACAACAATCAACTCGAATTCTGAAAAAGTTATCTGCTTTACCTGAAAACAACAGCTCCAAATCCAGAATCCAAAGGAGTAAAAACAGGTTAAAATAAAAGCTCGAATATTAACAACAAGAAGAATCAAAGACGAAGATTCAATTTATAAAACTCCAAGAACTCGATAGAGTAGAATGAGCAGGAGAAAGGGAGAACAAAAGGGAACCGAATATAAAAGAAAAGTTAGGTCATTTCTTGCCTTATTTAGCAGCAAATTGAAGAAATTTGTGTAGAATTGTTGATTTTTTATCCCAGAAAAAATGCACGCAATCAATCAGGTTCGGGAAGCGAGCACAAGGAATAATAATAATAATAATGTGAACACTGTGAAGGATAATAATGTCCTTTAAATACGATTGATGGGTTTTTCGAAGCCTGTGAGAGCTTCTGCGTTCGTGTGTCCCCATTTTTATAAGTTTGGTGGATATTTTTTTTAATATTTTATTTATAATATTACATGCCCCTGCTTCTAATTAATCATCACATAATTGTATCGTCTTTTTCTATTTTATATATTCTTAACAACATTTAACTCTTATTTTTAACAGCACATATAAGTATATTAATGTGTACTAGCAAAAAGTTAGAATTTACAAAATAAACGAGTTACATGTGAGATTCTATCATACGATTAGTACGCCAGTTTAATAAAAAAAGATTCATAGGCAACTTTTCTTTCGTATTTAACCAAAAAACTGGAGACTATGCAACTTCCCGACTATTAGAGTCTCCTTTTCTTTAAAGATCTTCGCATTCCCATGCGACCAAAGAATCCAACGGAAGGCGAAGATCATGATGGAAAAAGATTCTAATCCTACACCTTTAAGGCCCAAAGTGAATACCCAGAATGAGAGACTGAATTGAGGACGGAATTGTTGATTCTATGTTCCACAAATTGTGTATATGACGTAACAAAATTTTGGACAGATCAAACCTCGAGAAGATATGTTCCTCCGATTCAAAACTAGCATAACAAAGAGCACACCCAAGGCTATCTATTTGCAACCCCCTATTAAGGAGATTCCAACTGGTAGATAGTCTTAGGTGTAATGGATGTCAAATTAGAACGTTCACCTCACTCAGAACAAACTTGAGCCATATTGATTGACAACTTGATGTATTAGGAAGAATACAATCATCAACTAGACTCCTAAGTGACAAAACCGAGAATAGACCGGAGGGTTCCAGGTCCCAAGTCCATGTAGGATTGCCACTAACTGGGTTTGAAACTGATGAACGAGAGAAGATAGATGCTAGTTCAACGTTAATAACCAAAATGCCTTTGAATGCTAATAACAAGCGCATCCGTAGGCAACTTGATACCTTCAAAGATCAGGTTATGATTTGCTTCTAGTAAGGCAATGTTGAACCCCTTAGCAACTATGATGAACAAAAATAAGGCCAGAGGGTTACCTCGCCTAATTCTCTACTACATTTGAAACTCCTTTGTTAGGCTCGCACTTACTAGGACCGAAACAAACAAGGACTTTAAGCAGCCCAACCTTTATCTAGAATCTCCATTTAGAGCTAAAGCTCATTTGATTCAATGTAGAATCCAAGAAGTTACAATTTATCGAATCAAATGCTTTTTGAAAGTAAATTTTTAGAATGAAAAGCTCCTTTCTTATTTGCTTAGCCCAAACAATTATTTTATTTATCAGAAGAGGCTCATCAAGTATGCTTCGGTCTTTAATAAATGCCTATCCCCCCCCCCCAAATAGAGTCAATCACCGATTTTAACCTATTTGAAATGTTTTTGCAATGATTTTGTAAAAATACTCAACAAGACTATGGGTGTGTTTGGCGAAAAATGTTGGGGCTGGAGCTAGGGTTGGGGCTGATTAATTAATAAACTCAAGCCCAAGTCATAAGCTACTTGAAAATGCTTTTGGTTTTAGGGCTTATGAGGGATTATGTTTCTAATAATCCCCTCAAGATTTTAACACTCGAACAAGGCTAGAGGGCTAACTAGAATCCCAACCCCTATAATTCCTCTTAAGCCCGTTGCCGAACACATCCTAATTGACCTATAATCAGAAAAGTAAAGGGCCCTTAATTTTTGGAATAAGAATCAAGAAACAAGACTTGACACCGTCCTCATGCAACGAAGTAGTTTCGAAAAATCTGACTACTTTGTAGATATCCACTACAAGAAACACCCAATATTTCTTTGTAAAAGCAAAGAAGAATCCATAGGACCTTGATGCTTTTCCCCATCATAATCCTAGACATCAAGTCTTATTTCATTATCCGAGAAGCCCCGACCTAAAAATGATTTTTGAGCCTCATAAATTTTCTTGAATGAATTTTTTGAGAAGAAATCCTCCGCCTCATCCTTGATGACTTTCTGGTCCGTGTGCCAAGATCCATTTCACGAGAAACCATGAATAAAGTTTTAACAACATTTTCTATTTTGGTTTTAGTGTGTTTCAGTGTGCAATCGACTTTTAAATTTTAGATATTTTGATAGTGTCTATACAAAAATGTCCAATTAAATTAGAGTAAAATATTTAGAAAAATTAAGACAAATGTTAATTTTTTTCAAGGTCATGCAGAATTGTTAAATATCTCCCTCTACACCATAAAGTAATTAAGGCAATGTTAACTTTTTTCACTTCATGTAAAAGTGTTTCTAAAAAATAAAACATAATAATTTACAAATAAAGGTTGTATAAAAATAAATTTCTGAACTAATTAAATAAAAAATTCCTAAAAATTTACTTTTAATAAAATGTTTATTATATGATTAAATCCCCCGTAAAAGGATGACTATATTCGGACCTCTTTAAATTCTTAATTGACCCTTATAATGTGATATATATGAGTATATAACTTATATTAAAAACTATACTTGATTGACATGTATAGTATATGAAAAAAAAGGGTTCAAATAATAACACCCAGTCAAATAATCCTTTAAAATTTTAGTATGAACCTGTTAATTAAAAATTGATTGATAAAATATAAAAATATTATTTGAGCCACGCATGTGATGACGTGGGGCGGGAGTCCAATCAGATGAGTGCGACCACAGCATATGCGGCCTAGGTTAGTGGGTGCCACGCTCTTGTTTTGTTCTTTAATCATGTTCGCCCAAAGACAGATTTGAGATTATCAAGGGGACAACTTTCGCACTTTACTCATTGGGCCCCTTGACTTCCTGTTATAGTTTTTTCAGTCCTTTGTCGGTGGAATGCTTTCTTCAAAATAAATAATTAATTAATACTTATATTGCAACGAGGCATTTTAATACAGTGATGTTCTTTACATCTTCAAATATTAACTAATATTTTTTGATTTACTTTAAAAACATAGAGTAAATTATATATATATTGTTGAGAACATCTGACTTAGATACCGTTATATAAATATACAATATAAATGAATAGTGTTTTAATCATTTAAGTGATATTTAGGTGGTATTGACAAACGTTATTTTATAATTATCTATGCCTAATGCTTAATATTCAATTCTTTAAGCGGAAAGTAAAAATCTATATACATAAGCTAAAATTTTGAGGTTTGGCTCGAAGAGAATTCAAGACCGGTTCAAGTTTGACTCGAAAAGCTCAAGCGAGAGCTCGAATAACTCGAAAAAAGCTCGACTCTTTTGCCAAAGGTTGGAGAATAGAGATGGTGTTCGGGATGGAGAAGATGGCGAGTATATTCTGTAATCTTGTTTATGGTCGATGTTTCTTTCTTGAGTAGTATAATTGGATGCAACTCTTGAGGCTTCTATTCAGAGCCTTGTGTTTATTTTATCGAATATTATTGTCTTTTAAAAAAATATTGGTTATTATATTAACATTATTCGTAAATTCTTTTAATTGGGTATACAGAAAATCATATGAAGTAAATATGTAACTGAACTACCTTTTCTCTAAATAGAATGTCATCGATATATGATGCATCATATCTGCCACTAAGCGTGAGTCTTTGACTTGTAGGTTGTTAATTACGAAGAAACTTATGAGTTACGATGTAAACTATAGGGATAAAATGTAATTTAATCATATATTTAGCCACTTTCAGTAATTTATTAAAATACGAGGGGTGTATTCAAAAGCTATGGAGGGTTGTAGAATGGAAGCTATAGTCAAAGTGTCAAACGTTGGTAGTCAACCGGCGTTTTAAAACAACACATATTATATTGAAGGGCTCAAAATCATTTTTCTATCGTTTTATTTTTTATCACAAAATAATTATCTACTTTTAGATTATTTTTTAAAGATATTCGACTTTTTCTACTTATAAAAGATCAGAAAATCCTTACATGTAGATAACTAAAAATAGATTATAAAAATTCTTTAGAATGAAGTGGCTGATTCGGTTGTTTTTCGAAAACAAAAATAATAATAATAATAATAATAATAATAATTATTATTATTATTATTACTATTACTATTACTATTATTATTATTATTATTATTATTATTATTATTATTATTATTTGAGTGTTTGGTTAGCTTAATAAGAGGGCTGATGAGTTTATTGACTTATTTGATGATAAGTAATTCTAGATTATATGTTCGTGTAATACACGAGTTGGTTTACAAAATGATAAATATTAAATAATAATAGGAAGATATTAAATAATTATGAGATGCAAAAGAAACAAAAATTTAAAAGAATGATAAATGATTAGAATTTAAAAAATAATATGTTCAAACAATAAATAGATGTATATATAATACACAGTTTGGAATCAATCAAATGATTAAAAATAACTAACGAATTAAATTGTTATAATACTTTTGTTGCCTTTGTTTGTCAAACCTAGTGTCACACTTGGTGTTTCTAACATGGCTATCCTTACCTAACACATGGTTGGCGATTCAGGTTCAACTCATGTTTCGTTTGGTGATCATCATAGTTTGCAATTCGTTTAACACTTTTATTTACATTCTTGGCGAGTACATATGACCGGTTGGCAATTTGGGGAATCCCTTAAGGACTCAACCCCTTTTTTACTTTGCAATTCAATACTTTTTGAACATCAAGTCCAATTAACTAATCACTTGGCTACTCATTAAGTTGGTGATCTGTTCCTAGTTGGTGATTTAAGAACAGTTGGCGAATTCTAAAACACATTCGATGGTTTCAACATAATCAATTCATGTGATTTTTGTTGCATTAAAACACAAACACCATTTAAACAAACCTTTATCGAATAGTTGCATTTCTAACAAGATTTGATAGGTTCAGCTCAAGTTATTGTTCATAGCCCACTTAATTCTTGACTAATTGATGTAAAATTAGTATCTTAATGACCATAATGATTTACGGAACCAACTTACGATTTTCCAACAAAAACCTAACGATTTAATGCATAGTTCCCTCCTTTCTCTTGTTTACACGCACAACTCACTTTTGGTAATTTGCGGCTATAGTATCATATCATTGGACCTTGTACCTTAATTTTGGTTTAAATACCCTTTATTACTTTCTTAGATTAGATTAGATGGTCACAACTACTCCCTTAATTTAATAAAAATCATAACTTAAACACCGAATCGGAAATTAAAGGTATTCACTAGTATTAATTTCAAATTAATATTACATTCAGGAAACATGTATTACAAGTAACATCACCATTCACTAGTCATCATATCACTATCATTAATATCTCGCATTAATAACCATAAATCACAAGCATCACTACTATCAATAGACCCCACCAGATTATATCAAATCGATTAAAACAACCGCAAACATGATCTGCATGCTCGCTACTACCACCACGAGATGATAGATCATGAGCCCATCACTTACCTTGTGCGATGGAGGTCACAAGAAGAAACCTCGTTTTTGCCTTTCAAGAGTTCAATAACGAGCCATTACGGATACTTTCAGCATCACATCATTTCACAATTTACAGACAAATTTCAAGCCCATTATGTTGAGGCTAAGAAAAAAAACTAAAATGGAAGATGATCCGTATCAACAACAATTACAAATGCATGTGTGTGGTTAACTAAACAACTTTCTTTGATCTTTTTTAAAAGTGGTTTTTTTTATTATTTTAGCAGGTTTTTTTTTAAGGATAGTGTGACATTATTATTATTTTTTTGAATATGAGAAGGTGATAACAATTTGAAGGAAATTTAGGAGCTGGTGGAGGTGTCTCTTCCTCATATTCTTTCTTTTGAAGTCTTTATCAAGGATAAAGGTCACTTTTGTAGATAATTTTTTTTGTGAAATAGTTTTAGATGAAACATTAATTTCTAAACAAGTTTCAGAATGATACAAATTTTTGAAGAAACTGATTATCGAAGGAGATAAACTCTTGAAGAAAGTTGTTTTCTAAAGGATACAAAATCCTAAAGAAAATATTCCAATCTCTGAAAATTGTAAAAAACTAAGACCTGAAAACCTCTTAAAACCCCTTAACAAATAAGAGATAAAATTACCTCTTATAACATCTTAACAGAATTTATGTTTCATTATCCTATAATAATCAAACTCCTTCACTAATTCATGTCAACATCCACTCATCCACTACTCTACATACATGGACACCTTTCACGGTCGTCGTCGGCATGCCGCTGTGCATCTCTCTTCTATATATTTTGATTTTTATTGCCTATATTATTATAGTTTGATAATTGTTATTAAAATATTTTACTTTATCATTAGAAAAGTTTAAATTTAGTTAAATATGTAACAATTGAACATAAAATATTATAAAACAGATAGTTACAACCATTCAGATATTTCAAAAAACAAACAACAAAATATGAATGAACATTCAGACGTCAGAATCACTTCTTAATGTTCAGACATGGTATTCAGATTCAGACTCAGAACCTCTTAATAAACAAACGACACCTTAGTTGATTTTGTTATGTTTATAAAGTAGTGATGTTTATCTCATCACAAAAGATTATGCATAGGGGGGTTCATACTTTATTATTCTATCACTTGGTACTACACTCTATCATAACGGTCATCACTAAGCATCACACGATGACACTACCTATTTTTTAACCATCACTTACAAGAAAAACCCCTATGTGACGGATCTTAGTCTTGCGCTTGTGTAATGATCACGGACGCACGGTATAATTCGTCTCACACTGCCCGATCACGTTCACCACTCTATCCCTCCAAAAGAGCTTTTTACTCCCTCCCGGTTTCATCCATAACAGGAAGGTTTCTTAGAGGTGGAACCAAAAACACAATAGTAACACTTTCACAAATTAAACTAACCTCGACAAAATTTAATACCACGAACAAAAATTAAGAGGTTACCTATGTTATCCTAGGCTACATACTAGGACCTTCCTTGATTATTTTATTTGTTATAAAAAAATTCAATATTTGAATAAAAAGTTGGAAGATAAAACTAAAACTTTTAGATCATCAAGTTGTTTTTCCTCGCACCATAGATAATAATACTAGGAACATGTGGAGGATTGGTACACTTTGGTTTTCTTTTTCATGAAACCGATGTTTCAAAATTCCTCAGTGTCCTTTCTGATTTTTATTCTAACACACAAATCAAGTGGGTCTACTGATATCTTGCATTCCGCACTCAGAATATCATATAATATAAATAAATTTAAAAAAATGAATAAATATTTAAGAGCGTTTGAGTATATTTACTTCGGCCTACGGGTTTCTTAGAATTTTAAATAATATCGTAATCGTTTATCTTATGAAATTATTACCTTGAGATTATGAATTTAATTTAGTCATAAGAGGAAAGTTATCCAATAAATTATACTCTTAAGCATAGTCCAAGTTTTATGTCATAGTCTTAATGTTAAACAATTAAAATTAATACTTATATTTAACCCTTTAATAAGAAGAGAAGAGAGTAGAGTAGATTTTGGTAAACTTGATTAAATACCTTTCTTTATTATATATTTCTCTATCATAGCATATTATTAGTTTTGTCATGTGATCATTTTGTGATGATAATTTAAAAAAATATAGAAAATTATTTTTATCAAAAAATGGTTGTTTCTATTAGAGATGTAAGAAGCTAGGTACAAGTCAACTTAGCTATGTACACGTCAACTTAGCTAGGCCTAGGTACAAGACCACTAAGCCACGCATGCCATAATACTTGAGAGGTTTATTGAATTTAGACACCCATGATATTTTTATTATTAGCTGGATAGAACAATAGCATAATATGTCTTCTTGTTTCTTTTACTTTTTTGCCAAGGAATAAAGGATGCAAATATATACCCACAAATATTATGTTTTATGTTGTGAATTTACAACCATACATCTACTATTACATAGTGGATAGACACAGGGGGTGTTTGTTTTAGCTTATCAAGAACTTATTCTTCGGCCTTATTTATCATAAGCTCGTTTTTTCAACTTATTTTTTCTTGTAACTCATAATAAGCTCAAAAGTCAAAATATAAGCCGGAGAAACTAGCTTATAAAAAATAAACCCGAAATAAGCTAAAACAAACACCCCTAGTGTTATTATTGTATCATGTATGATTGACCCATGCTAAGTGTATTAAATAGTAGATATCGTATGTGTTATATTGTATCAATAAAATCCTAGGTACAAGCTTCTGGTGCATAAGGCACATGTTAGCCTTTAAACCATAGATAAAAAGAAAGGATTTCCAGCTTTACAAGGTTACTCGGGAAATTCAAGCTATGCTATGATGTACGCAGTCTAACCATTTATGTGGTTCTTACTCTACTCTCTTTTTCTAAAGGGATTTCCTGCTTTAAACCTGATAAATATTGGTTATAAAATATTATATAACGGAATATGATTAGATCGATTGACTTTATTGTGCTCTTCACAAGTCACACATACACCAAGTGCCTAGGACATATTATTCTTTTTAATGAACTTTTTTTCTGGGGCTTACAAAACTTATATGAAGTGTTGTTTTGTATATCTATCTATGGTGATATATTGAAATTAACTAAGTACGTGATTAATGGGCATGTTAGACAGGTTGAATAACGAATTAAAACAAGACGGGTAATCTTTTGGTTCAAGTCGAAATAATCGAGTTTATTTGACCTACATATCGAGAAACTATCGACCTATTTTTATCTTACCAGTCTTTTCTATTTTACCCATTTGACTAGATGATGTAAAAAAGTAATCATAGAGGATTTGTAAGTAAATGGGTTAAAACCTCTGGTTAGTACCAACTTAAAGTGTTTGGATGCAGGTTCAATATATACATATTCCACAGGAAACAAGCAACACTTGTATATAAATGATCCAGAGTTGGTTAAGGAAATGAACCAGTCTATCACTCTTGGACTGGGTAAACCTTCTTATGTTACCAAAAGACTCTCACCTTTGCTTGGCAATGGAATCTTGAGATCAAATGGCCACTTTTGGGTCCACCAAAGGAAAATTATTGCCCCTGAATTCTTCATGGATAAAGTCAAGGTATATAATTCCTTTTCACTATTGAACCAACCAAACCAACCCCATCTATATCATTAAACAAAGGTTAATGGTTTATCAAGTAACTAACACTTTGCTTTGTTTATATTTCACTCAACTATCATTTTTGGTTGCCATCATCTAAATCCCCCATGTGATTTGCACGTGATGGGAAGTCGGATGACAACAAAAACATAGCCAAGAAAAAATAACAGTTGAGTGACATGCATAACAAAATATACACGGTAAACCAAACTAGGAACATAATGATAGTTGGTTCCCTTTTGAGCGGGGTTGGGGGAGGTAGGATATAAACAATCACACCTTTACCCTGTAGAAAGACTGTTTCCTAAAAGACCTCCAACTTATATCTTGGGACTCAAAAGTGTGCGTTTTAAGAAAAAGTTCTTGAATTGTATTACCATAAAATTAACCCTGAAACAAAAAGACTATCAATACGCACGTCGTGTAGGGCTCATTAGATGGACCTGCAGTTATAGGACTGTGTCATGAACTTATTGGAGATGAACCTTTTTGTTGAGTGGCTAGGGTATGGTGGGGCTCATGTTGGAATCGGCTGAACCGCTTTTGAGAAAATGGGAAGCCAGCATTGAAGCTGAATGTGACCAAAGAGCAGACATAAGAGTTGATGATGATTTAAGAGCTGTTTCAGCAGATGTGATCTCAAAGGCTTGTTTTGGAAGCTCTTATATCAAAGGCAAAGAGATTTTCTCCAAGCTTAGAACCCTGCAGAAAAACATATCCTCTAAAGGCATGCTCTTTGGCCTTCCTACTTTCGGGTAAGCTACAAAAATATCACCCTTCAATAAAAACAGTTGCAAAAAACAAAAACAAAAAACCTGATCCAGATTACAAGTTTGTATGATACAGACAAAAGAAAGACGTAAAGAGTTTGGAAAAAGAGATAGATTCGTTGATATGGGAGGCTGTGTGTGAAAGAAAATGTCAAGAGACATCGTTGTTGAAGAAAGATCTTTTGCAAATGATCTTGGAGGAAGCCATGGACCATTTCACAAGTAAAGACGAAAGCAAAAATTTCATTGTTGACAACTGCAAGAATATTTACTTTGCAGGACATGAATCAACAAGTGTTGCTGCATCGTGGTGCTTGCTGTTGTTAGCTTTGTATCCACAGTGGCAAACGCACGTCCGCAATGAAATATCTGAAGCTTGTCCTAATGGTTCACTTGATGTAGATTCACTCCCTAAGTTGAAAGTGGTACAATCCACAACCATAATTCATGCATCCGGTTTTGAAATTGAATAACTGATTATTATGACTCATACTTGCAGTAATCAGTTTTTTTAACGTTGGATAATCAGTTTGCTTCTAATTATCTAAATAATCGGTTTAATTTTAGCGAGATGAAACTGATTGTCAAAAGGTGACAGTCAGTTGTTAATGTTTTCAGTTTTCACAATCAAATTCTGCTTTTGATCAATTAAGATTAAACTAAAATTACCTATGTAGCCATTCTTTTGATCTGACCTAAGAGAATTTACTCCCATTTGGCATAACTTAATTTTCCCAAGAATATCCTTTTTGGTCATTTTCTTTATTAGACTCTTCATTAATCCTATTTTTCAAAGCACCAAGTAAAAGAGTATCCGAACACTATTTGCTGCCGACACATTTTAGTACAGTTGATTAATTGATTCTGATTATTCATCATGCACATATGCAGGTAACAATGGTGATTCAAGAAGCAATGAGGTTGTTCCCACCAGCAGCATTTGTGTCAAGAGAGGCGCTAGAAAGGACACAAATAGGGCATCTAGATGTACCTAAAGGAGTATGCATATGGAGCTTGATCCCAACACTCCACCGTGACCCTAATATATGGGGACCTGATGCCCACCAATTTCGACCCGAGAGGTTTGTTAATGGTGTAACCAAAGCATGCAAAGCCCCACAAGCTTATGTTCCCTTTGGAGTTGGTGCTCGATCTTGCTTAGGGCGATACTTTGCCATGGCTCAGTTGAAAGTTATCATCTCGCTTATCACTTCCAAGTTCACCTTTTCATTATCTCCAAATTATCAACATTCTCCTGCTTATAGAATGGTTGTACAACCTGGGCATGGTGTCAGCATTATCGTTCAAAAATTTCAAGATAAATAGCAGACTATATTGTTCGTTTTAGGCAAATTGTATGCATTTGAACATGTAACATATTTGTAGAACCAGGTTATTTTGAAATAATACAAGTGCATACGTATAAACAACTTTCTAAAGGGTTTCCTTTTCTTCTATGCATGTTGTATGAAGGTCATAGCCACAAACATCACAAGAAAATGCCCAAAACTTCCCTCGTTTCTTGCAGAAGTCACAGATGTATGCTTTTGCCATGTCCAGTTTAAGAATGTGTTCATGTTTACAGTCCATTACTTGTTGAGGCAATGCTTCTTTTTCCTTCATTAAAGACGTTTCTATCTCCAAGATCTTTGCTTCAGTAAACGGGAAGCCACTTGCACCATATAATGACACTAATTCTCTCCCATTTGTGCTAATTGTTTTCCCATTTGGTCCTAAAAATATCAAACTTGGGATCCATTTGACCTCGAATATTCTACAGAGATCTTGCCTTGTTTTGTTGTTAAAAGGGATAGCTGGCCATGGCATTTTGCTTATGCTGAGTTGGAATTCTTTAAAATCTCTATCAGTTGAGATAAATACGACTTCAAATTTTTGATTTTTATTGGCGATGATATCATTATATGCTTCAATGAGTTGGAAAGTGAAGTCATGACAAGGTGGACACCAGTGTGCACCAAAGTATAAGCCTATTGTCTTGCCAACAAGATCATATGCACATATCTGCAATCAAGATTCAAGACACTCAAAAGCTTAACAGGGAACACCAAAGTTTTCTAGTTTTTTATTCTTGCTTGCTTAATTTGTTTCAGGGGCATTTGATTTGTGTTTTGAAAGTGTTTATCTGATATTAAATAATCAAAATCACATAATCAATGAGAAGTTTAATAAAAGGGTTGTAAAATATAACTTGTAGATGTAGTTCTTCTGTATGATGTTAAATTCTTGAAAATTTTGTTTCTAATCCTTAGATAATCGGTTTTGTTGCACATGACGCCAAAAGTATTATCTGCTTAGAGAATCAGAATTAGAATTTATATGAATTCACAATTAAAATAACCACGTAATCACTTTTAAGACGCAAATCCGAACACCCCCTCAATCGCAGTACGTTGTGACTCCTTGGTCACTTAAGGAAAAAGAACAACCATTCAACCAATGAAAAAGAATTGCTAACCTTTCCACCTTTACCAGTGACAAATGAATCTTCAATACCATTTGCAAAAAGTTCATCCAACTTACCTCCTCTACGTTTTGCTTCATCTAAAGCCTTCAACTCTTCTTGCCTTTTCTTGGTGAAGGGAAATGCATCAGCACCATAGTCTTTTATCATCCCAACTGCATCTTTTGCAAGCAATTTGGTGGTAACATCCAACGGGATAAATGATGGGATCTGATTAACTTTATACACATTACCAAGAATTTTCTGTAAATTTACATCAAATGGAACCACAAGCCATGGCATCCACTTCATGTGTTCTTTAAATTCGTTTTCATCTCGGTCAAATGATACAAAAATAACTTCTAGTTCTTGGCCCGTATCTTTTATAGTGTTGTAGGCTTGCACCAGTTGTGGTAGAAAAGCCCTACAGGGCCTACTCCAGTTTGCAGAAAACAATAAACAAACTGTCTTCTCTTTACCTGATGGTAATGGTACCTACCCTCATAAACAATGCAGAAAACAATAAGCAAAATGTCTTCTCTTTACCTAAATGCAAATTATTATATTGGTCAAAATGGCTGATTCAGTTTGGAATAACCTCTAACACTTTTTCCCAAATTTATAACATACCGAATCTTTTTTTATCAATAATCTCTTATCAAATACGGAGTGAAAAGAATAAATTTATTACAATAATAATCTAATCTTTAAGCAAAGCAATTTAGTTTGTGTACACATTAACAATTAAATCTGCACGACTTGAAACACCGTTCGGTCAATTTGACATGTTACCCTTTTAGCTTAGTTTCAAGAGTCTACCCACCCATATAGCCCGTTAAAGATAAAACAAACCTGAATCGACCCCCTAATACGTAAACGGAACAAATCTGTCACGTCATATCTATCATCAACAAAAAAAAGTTCTATTTTTACAGCAAGCATCCCACCAGGTCTTACTTATGATCCAGGTTAGTTAGCAAAGAATAAATATCAAAGGAACAACATATATATCCCAATACACTACTCAACTTTATAAGCCTAATTATCCAAAACCAGTGACAGAGCTACCGGGCTAGCTACCATGCTATCAAGCGGTTGACTTCATATAAACGAAATAAAATCGTGAAATTATCCAATAGATGGAGTATATTTCAAATCAAGTTCAGCAAAAAGCTTACCTTTTTAATTGAATTCTTTCATACCTTTTGTTCACCAGATACAAGATGATAAATTCCTTCTTGTTCCATGATAGTGTTGAAGTTATGAGTGCAAACATCAGCAGAATCACAAGAAGCTCCTCCCATGGCACCTTGAATCAAATAAAAGAATTTCAAGCAGCTTTCTTTGATATAGCCGGAGATGTTTTCACCCTTCTTTTTCTTTTGCTTGTGGTTCACTCTATCAGGTTCCAATTACTCTACCCAGCTTGTTGGAATTTATACCCTTTTATGATTTTGAGGTTATCAGCATGGAATTTGAGCATATTCTCTTATACTGGTTTAAAAATCACTGTCTCACCATGTTCTGCAAATTTGGTAGTCTTTGTTTGTGTATATCCAATTTGCACCAGTAACCATGAGTAAATGACCTTTTTACCCTTGTAATAAAATATTACAATTGATTGAATTTTGTATCATGATCACCATTGGTCATTGGAACAACTTCCATTGAAGAACATGCCAAGGATTCTGTTTGGTATTTCTTGAACACATTGCGTGCAAACTGCAATCACACATTCACACGCAGGGGAGGACCGGGCTTGAACACAGGGGCATAGCCCGTGGAACTGGTCAAAATTTTATGCGTAGTGTTATTTTCGTTAAAATCACATTTTTCTAAATGAGTGCTAAAGGTCAACCTAAACATGACCAACATTGGAACAACTTCCATAGTCACCGCTCACCATTTGAACAACTTCCACTGACCAACATGCCGAGGATTCTGTTTGGTATTTCTCGAACACATTGTGTGCAAACTGCAATCACACGCCCTAATAACCCGTGCCACCAGTCAAGTGCTATTGGTCAAGCTGAATTTCTAGATTTGTTAACTTTCGGGCTGGGTCCGAATCGTTCACACAAACTAGTTAAATGGCGATCAATCTATAAAACTTTAAAGAAATTACTGTTACCCACTTATCAATTTTGATCATTATTATTCCTGGAAAGATGCCATAAGTTGTGGGATTAGAGACTGATATTATCTGGTAGTCAAATTTAAGGCATGGGTCACTGGTATGGTCCCCTTCTAGAGTTCTAGGGCCTACTTGCATCTTCTTATCTTGTTCTTGCAGTGGACGTTAATTCTTTAATCAACGAACGTAACTTTCTACATTTTCCGATCGATAGTGACCGTTCTGATCGAAAAAAAAGTGAAATTTACAACAGAAAATATCAATTAACTCGCTGTTTTTACTGGACTGACGGAGATTGGGCGAAAATGGCGGCCATGGGTTCAATTCACGGCGGTTCCCTTCCCTCCAAATTCCGAACCCTACCGCCGGCCCAAATATTCAACACTTATAAACCATCAATCCGCCGCCAGCGACCGCCAACGCCGCCGATTTTCATATCCACGAATTTGTCAGATGTAAACCCTATTCATTTACGAGATCTCTACAGTTCCTGCAACCATTCCTGCCATCGTTTCCCCAATAACTTCCCTGACGGACGAGTGGAGCCCGTCGACGTCAATAAACTCCGCGTCGCTCTCTTTCACAGCTCCGTCGTTGTTTCCGTCTTCGCTAGACCGGAAATCGTTACCCGGTCACCGGAAAGATTGAATGCCAGGGGTGATTGGTACAGGAAAATGATTCCGTTGACGCCGTCTAGTGGACAATTGGTGGGATTTGGCAGAGCTGTTTCTGATAATGCATTGACTGCTTCAATTTATGATGTCATGGTATACCCCCTAAATTTGCTAATTTTATCTTTCTCCATTTCTAAACAAATTAATCGTTTTCATCCAGTTTTAGCAATAATTAGATTAAAATACCTGTTCTTGCATTCTTTTTTGATACAGTAAATCATATCAAATTTGTATCTCGAGACTCAAATGATGATTCATTAAGATGTTTATAACCAAATTAGCAACACCAAGTAAGATGGTAAATTTAACAAGATTCTATAAGCAAGTTTCTTGAAACTGAATATGGGTTATGGTGCTACAACATACAATTTGTGGATTTACTTTCATATGATCATTCAGATTTAGTCTCACAATTTGGATTCTCTAAGTTGAATTTATGTTCATGTAATCTTGCATCAGCGACTTTGTAGGTAATCCCTTCATTACAAGGTCGAGGAATTGGGCGTATGATTCTACAAAGGATTATAAGGTCTGTAAATACCACTCAATTCCAATTGTTTCTACAATTTTTTTACACAATTTATTATGTTCTTCAAGTCCTAGATACGTTTGACCAGAATATGGAAAAGTTTACTTCCAATTTGGTACTGAAAGACGTTTGACCCATCCATATAAGCTTTGTGACATATGGCTGATTAAAGGTTCACTTGGTGCAGATTGCTAACAAATAAAGGCATATATGACATAGCAGCTCTATGTTCTGATCAAGAAATGTAAGTTACTGCCTTATTCTTGCAAACCGCAATAACACAATTGATGGTAATAAATAAGTCGAAATGATGTTCATCGGCAAATAGGTAATTGCGGGGTGGCATTTTTCTCGCAAGAAATTTGAAATTTTGCAGTTTTCTTTGAACTTTCATAGTATAAAATTGTTGGAGGTTAATGATCGACTTTTCAAAGTGGTTGGTGATTGGTGGTTTATGGTTAAATTTCTCTTTTATCTTTTAATATTTTTTTAAAAAAAATTGGTTGTTAACCGTATCCCTAATGGCTACTGTTAGCAGAATGCAAATATTGAAATCAGTAAATGGAAACATAACATATAGGCTAACTAGAGAGTGAACTGTATAAAATACCCTCAGGAATTTCTACAAGGCATGTGGATTTGGAGATGATATGCTTGGATCCACAACAATGATGTATACCAGAAGTGGCAACTATATGGTTATAAGTGCTGGTAGGAAATCACTAATGGTTCCGCCACTTAGGAAACCTTAAATATCCGTTCAATTAAAAAAAAACAGACTGTTCAGAATAATATATAAATTTTATTATATGAGGTATGAAGATGGTTTTTTACACCTTGTTGACACTGGATTCATATATAAGGTAGCTCAAAAGTTTGTATTTGTGCTGTGCATACGTGTGTATTCTTCTAACAAAAATGCCTTGTACGAATTTGTAGTTCTTTATGCCATTTATTCATTATGCTTTATAATTTAAAACTATATATCATATGTTCAGATTTTGTTGAGAAATCATAGAGTCAAAAAGGAATTAAAGTTGAAGCTGTTATAGGATGAGATAGATATTGGTGAATGGTTCTTGATCGTATCTGTCTAGTCCTCATCCCTAATTTCTATATGAATACCCCTCCTTATTTTCAACCATCATATAGCCACGAAATATAGAGACTTATCACTCGTAAGCTTTATATATATTTAGGCAATATATAATTTATCTGATTTTACACAGACCAAATAAATACACCTTTTTTTCTGTTAAAAGCTTATTCACACTTTTCTTAATCTACTGTAAACCTTTTGACTCTGGACATATTCTTGTCTTCTTGTAAATGCATTGATGATGCTTTTTCTTGATATTTACAACAAAGAAAGATTCTTTAGACACCAAGAAGACCAATTCCCAGACTTTCTTCACATTAAAGTAAAGTACCCTTCAGAAATGATCCAAAGTAGCTTACTTTAATTCATCTTTTGACTAAACAATCAAATTTCACATACCCTTTTCTTGAACCATTTCAAAAACACCAAACAATGGGTAAGACTTGGGTGGAAATATGCTTGATTTCTGCTAGAGGACTCACAAGAACCTCATCACTATGGAAGCTTCAATGGTTTGCTGTTGGGTGGATTGATCCCAACAACAAGTATTGCACCAAAATTGATGCTTCTGGGAATGCAAATCCCACTTGGAAAACCAAATTTTCAGCTTTGATCGACAAGTCAGATTCAAAATTTGAAGATTTGGCACTCAATGTTGAAGTTTATAGCAGAGATCCTGTGTTTTTGAAGGAAAGGCTTCAAGGGACTGCAAGCGTTGGATTGAAAGAGTTTCTTGATAAGTATAAGAACAACTCTGATAGTGTGAGGCATGTTGAAGAAGTTGGGAGTTTCCAATTGAGAAAGAGGAATTCAAATAAACCTCAAGGATTTGTCGATATTTCAATTCGAATATCTGAAGAGACAGATGAAGATAGTTCATATGAAGGTAAGTTTGTGAATTACTACACCCTGAAACTTCTTCAGTATAAAAGTAAATTTTTTGGTAGTGAGTGTATTTTGGGAATTTATTTTTTCTCTTTGACTTGCTCAGGTGATGACGTCGGGATCAAGTTAAGGATTCGTGACCATGGTGCGAGCTTGCCATCACGAATTGGGCACTCAGAAAACCATTTGCAGACAAATCATCCAACTCTGTTGCCACAAGTACCAAGCTACCACCAACCTCGAGCTCCATCGCCACCAAACTATGCTTTAGCAGGAGGATCAACCTATCAACCATCATATACTCCGCTAGAATCAAGCTACCACCAACCACTAGCTCAACCATCACCACCACCTTATGGCGTCGGCTATATGCCATCATCTTCAGTAGATAACTTGCCACCAAGTTACATTAATGCGCCAAAATCATCGGGAGCAAGACATGGGCCGAGGGATGGACCTGGTTTTGCAATGGGGTTGGGTGCAGGAGCATTGGCAGCTGGAACAGCAATCTTTGGAGACAATTTTGTTTCAGGGTTTGATCTTCCTACAAGTTTCACAATATCCAACGATCCTCCATTCTAATGAACATTGAACAATACTTGTATCTTGTAATAATTTCTCTACATAATTAAAAGGAAAAAAATTACATCAGAATGCATAAATATCAATCTAACAATGAGATTGAGACGTGTAGTAAAAGTTAAAGTAAAAATACGAAAAAAGAAAATGCCACAAAAAAACTATTTTACGAACAAAACATGCGTATATAATATTCAACTAGTGGTTTAAAGAATGTATAAAATTATAGAGTTGCGTTCAATAAAGTCCATTTAAAAAACTTAGTCCTGAAATCTTAATATTCAAACACAGGTGATTCAGCAAACAATCACATGTGAATTACGAAAAATTATGAAAATGTCACTCCGCCCAAATTTTTAAAATTTAATCTGGATCATTGATGACATTGATCCAAAGGCTAAAATTTTCTTAGGACTATTAATTAATTATGGACTATATTGAACATTCTTCTAAAATTATAATCACGAATTAAAACTTGATAAATAATTTTGAAAGTTATATATTTGTAGACGAATCAAAATAGAAGCAAAGAAATTTTCTGAGACGTTCTTTTCGTTCACAAAACGTAAGTTTTATGTTGTCAAATCCAGATTTTCATCTCGGGGATAAATTGATATTATAAACCTTTGAGTTAATTATTCACATGGGTTTACGTGGTTTATCCAAAATCACGAACTTGTTCTTTATACTTTAAAAATTAAACAGGTAATCTATGTTAATTGTTTACGTTTTGTTTCAATGTAGGTCCCTTCGTTATCGTTCTGTTTAATTCACCGTTTAAAAGACCACATCTCTATCTAAAAAACCTTTTTACCCTTCTAAAACTTTTAGTTTTAAACCCTTACCTTTACATTGTTTGTGTGATTCTCTAAATCTAGGGTGATTTAAGTACCACCCTACTTCAATATCCCTAATTTCGTCACGGTCATCTTAGGGGGTGTTTGTTTTAGCTTATTTAGGACTTATTTTTTATAAGCTAGTTTTTTTCGGCTTATTTTCTGACTTTTGAGCTTATTATGAGTTACAAGAAGAAAATAAGCAGGACTCATGAAAAGTAAGCCAGAAAAAACGAGCTTATGAAAAATAAGCCCGGAAAAAAAGCCCTTAAGCTAAAACAAACAAAGTTGCATGGTCCGTCTTTTAAATCATTAAAAAGATCATCTTCAACAAGAAGTGGTATACATAAGTTGTTTGAGTACAGGTTTATTGAATGTTACCATTACCAGCACCTCCATCAAACAAAGTTGCATATATATGGGATAGGGAAATTGGTGTGTTCTTAACGATCCTACCCTTGGATTTGTTTGCACCCAATGTAAGAATGACCAAATAAAAGTTCATTTACATTGTTATCAAACAAAATCGAGTAGCAAAGCAATTGGCCTACCCAAAATTGACAAAATCGAATAGAAATCGATTAAGACGACACCAAATCGAAAGGCAAACCTATCAAGTGAGAGTTGTAAGAACCGACACTATAATGTTGAAGGCTATAGTGTGAGAATCGACTTTGTAATCGAGTAGAATCAACTCTTCAATGGTCGTTCGTCAAATGAGGCAACGAGAGATGGTAGTAGATACGTAAATGAAAGATGCAACTAGGGATATTTGTAAATTGATTGTTTTGGAGAAAGAAGTTGAGTCACCTCTTATAAAAATAGAGGTAAAAAGATCTTCAAAACTCCTTTTCAATTACAAAAACAAACCGTATGTTTCTCAAATGTTTATGGCCCGCAGACATGAGAGAGATCTTTTAAAGAAAACAAACATCACTTGAATAACACTTACATTAATTAGGCTTTACTTTTTCATACATATGGTAATAAAATAAAGAGCAAACTTCTCCATAATATATTGAATTTTACACTTATTGCTATTTTATGTATCCGGATTTACAACTTACGCTTTAACATATCAAACTTTTAAAATTAGACTATTGAGTGTATCAAGCGACCAGTAGGTTGCAGGACACTTGATACACACAATAAGAGCAACACGTGTAAATTTAACATAGTTTGAAGAAGTTTTCCACTCTTTATTTTATTATTTATAATACAAATTTTGAGTTTTCTGATTTTACAAAGATTATGATGAAATTCAAATTGAAGATGAACACATATCAGATAGGTGGTATACATCGAGATTCAAATGACCTATGCAAACAACATTTCAAACTGGGTCCCAAATCGAAGATGAACATGAATCAACCTTGGTCGATTTGTCTTGATTTTTTTTTGAGTTTCGATGTGTAGATCATTCGAATACGATTTGTCTTGATTTTTTTGGTGTTATATTTTGTGTTCAATTTGGCAACCAAGTGAATGGTTCATCATTCATCGTTCCAAATGGTTTTATTTTGTGTTCGAAAGGAGAAAGACTTTTCGCCATCGGTTCATCCATTATTCAAAAATGTTTTGAATCGGAGAATGTACATTGTAGAAGACAATTGGTCTATTAAACAATTGACTACAAACAATAGCATTCGGTATGTGGATACATACAATAATGTATTTCTGAAAGTTTAATACACTAAAATATAACTTTTGATTTTTTAACCTTAACGGCCTGTTCTCGAGTTTTTAAATGAAGAAAAAGGGAAGGAAAGGGGAGGGGAGGAAAGGGAAGGGAAGAATGAAAAAACTCCCCCACTCAATCATCCCAAAAGTGGGAGGATTGTTTTAAAGCATAAAAATAATAATATTGCCCCTCCTTCCCCCTCCCTTCCCCTTTCTTTCCCTTCTTAAAAAAACTTGAGAACACACACAACTAATTGTTTCCTTCCCTTACCCTCCCTTTCTTTCCAAAAATTAACTCGAGAACAGACCGTAAAGGCAACCTATTATACAGGTTCGACATACACAATATGTTTTTTGAAAGTTTCATATAGTAAAAGGTATAATATGGATACATATAAGGGTTAAAGTTGCTGAACATCTATTACGTTTCTCAATGTTCCATTATGATGCATGGAGTTTTTTTACACATATGTCCATTAACGTTTACCAAAGTGTTTTGTATGTGTAAATAAACATGGGACATAATGAAACATTTTTGTAAATTTTAATAGCTACAATAACACATTTTTTTAAACATCAAAAGACATAATAAATTAATAATACATTTGTAAACTTTATATACTTTAACCCTACGCAGAATAACAAAAAAGTGTAGATCTTTGATACATGAATTAGTTTGCCGTAAATTAAATAAATCATTTCGTTTTCTAAACGCTGTCGTTTTTTGACTACTGGGTTGACAACTTGACAATGCCAAAGGGAGCATAATTTACTGAGAGCAATAATCCTTAACTCATCTTGACTCCAAAATCATCGAAGAAAATGGAGGCTTTGGTATGCAGGAAGCTCGGTGATCCAACAACACCACCGGCTTCATCGGAAACCACGGCCCTCAGTATCTCAACATCTCACCCTATCCCCAAACTCAATTCTCCCACCGCAGTCAGAGTTCGAATCAAGTCCACCAGCTTGAATTACGCGAACTACCTTCAAGTCCTCGGTAAATATCAGGAAAAATTCGCTTTGCCTTTTGTTCCTGGCTCCGATTTCTCCGGCGTCGTTGAGTCCGTCGGTCCCAACGTTACCAAGTTCAAAGTCGGCGATCCTGTTTGTTCCGTCGCCTCCGTAGGATCTTTCGCGCAGTTTATCGTTTCCGAAGAGAAGGATTTGTGAGTAATCGTTTTGTTCTTTTTCTCCAAATTTATGGTTGAAGTTATTGCTATAATTTGACCTAATTATGAGTTTTACTGAGTAATTGAAGGTATGGAGTTCCTGATGGATGTGATTTGGTGGCTGCTGGTGCACTTCCGGTTGCGTATGGAACATCTCATGTGGCATTGATTCATAGAGCCAATCTCAAGTCTGGTCAGGTATCATTATCAGTTTATAACTTCAACTTGTCTAACCTTTTTTTCCTTACATTTTCAATGTTATTATCATACGGACCATCTGGTCTACAATAAAATGTGACAAATGGAAACTATTCTGTTCTAATTTGCCTTATGAATTGTGTAAATGTTTCTAATCTACCATCATAAATTCAGAAATAGGCAAAACATCGCCAAAATAAAAATAAAATAAATGGTAGCATTCGCTACAAACCTTTGGAAATACAGTGAAATATAGCACTCTGCTTGGCAGTTGGAGGTGATATGTTCATTATTTTCCACAACTAGAGAATGCTTTAGCATTCTTGACTGTATGATGATTTGTCTAAAAATGAAGTGTCACTTCAACTGTTGAAAATATTGATCACTCTGTTACTCCAATCCACAGATAGAATTTAATTTCACTTCGAATATGGCATGCAACTGTGTGGGAACAAAACGCTAATGTAATGCTGATCATCATCAATGGGTTTGGCATTGCTCAAAAAACTGATTTATTTATGTTTCGGGGAAGGACAAAGTAAATAATACCATCTTCATTGTAAAAGACGTATGGTTAACACTTCCCATTTTAGGCTGTCTGAAAAGTTGCAACTTTTCACTTCTATTGGTTTGATTTAAATCCATACATATATACCAAGTGTTTGTGTGTGCATTATGTAGCTAACTGGCTACATGATGGTGTAGCTAAGTTATTCCCATATATATATATATATATTTATTAGGGAAGGTTCATTCGAGAACCGTTTTTATTGCGAGAACCGCGAGAACCAATCTTAGCCGTTCATTTTGGATAATGGAATTCATGGATGAAG
>JAUEJL010093220.1:0-13997 GCA_032274825.1 Drosophyllum lusitanicum
ACCCCTCACCCCCTCATTGTTTTAACCTTTTATGAAGTTTTCTTTTCTTTTGTTGATTTTGATTCATGAAGAAAATGCATCCACCGGTAAAGCAATAATTTCTGATGCCAACCATCCGATTTCGCTCCTTTGAGCAATAATTGTTCTTGTTGAAGGATGTTGATTTTGGTTATGTTAAAGAACAATGAGCTTAAAAGAGAACGGGTCAAATGGGTTAAACGGATCATTAGTCGTTTTCATTTTATTATTTTTATTTTTTAATGCATAAAACGTTTCATATCATGATTCTCCATCATCGTGACACATCTAATTCTGTTATAAAAATAGGTGAAGCACAAGGAGATGACACCTGATGAATAAGGATTAGGTGAGGTTGCAAACCCGGGACATGTGATTTTATTTCCGGGATTTATATATTATTTACTGTTTCACATGTTTCTTTGGTCAGATTTAATGCTTTAATGTATTAGGTTTCTGTGTCTTGATTTCTTTTATCTGTATACATGGTAATTGTTGTTACTTTTAATCTTTGGCTTTGTTTGTTGGATGCCAGGTTGTTAGAGTTGTTGATTTTATGCTGGCTGCAAGGTAAGCATGTATTGGACACAATGTAAGTATTTTTTACATACTCTATATGCAAAAATTAGTACTATTATTACCCTTTTGAAAATTGCAGATATAATTTTTATAAACAAAACCTACATATCATGTTTATATATGAATGTTTAACATCATATTAGTGATTTGTTTACAAAACACATATACATCAAAAAATGAAGACAAATAAATAATAAATAACTGCTAAAAACATATATTACAGAAGATTAATAGAAATAAATAATAAACTAACGGCTGTAAATTAAATACATACCTTTAAATAATAACCAAAAATCTGCAAGGTAGACAAAGTGTCTTCCAAATTGTTCTAAATCAAAGACAAAACACAACCTTAATATAGAATCAACACAACGATTAATTCACCTTTCAAATAAGATAAACGAAGTAGAATATTAGTTGACTTGTAAATAATATAAACTAAACCCTGATAAGGAATAAGGAAATTACATACCTTGTAAATAAACCAAAATTCTCAAGAAGATCAAATGGTCTCTGTTATGGGAATTCTTCAAACAGAAGTGAAAAAACTCAGAAGAACTCTCCAGAAAAAAGAATTCTGTGAATGACAATAGATATAATAAAAAACGTTGATATATGTGGGGATTAAGGATTTGGAGGGTATTTTAAAATTTTCACAGGGAATGTAACAAACCTTATAGATAAATATGGGTTTATCCAGATAAAGATTTGTTGTACGTAGGGGGGGTAATTTATCCTATAACAGTTTTAAATTTTGTTATCTGATTATAACAAACTCTTGAGATATCCATGTGGTTTCTCTTTTTAAAAAACGATTAAAAATCTGAATGATGGTAACTCTTGTAGTACAAATGGAAGTTATTTCATTAGATGAAATGAAGTTGAAACATAGCAAACATTTTTCAAATACAAGTAATAAAAATTCACCAGGTAATGCCTGATTATGTTGCTGGGTGTGTGATCCATCCCCTTTTTACATATAAAATGAGTAAAGAATTAGAGAACCCGTGTATTCTAATTTAGTATAAGTGTAAATTTTATAATAAACTAAAATAGTATAATTGTTACCTGAATTTGTGTTTTGATTAAAAATTGCAGATGAAGAGTTGGCAGATGAAGTTTTCTGGTTCAGAACTTCAGATACGGCAGGAGCAACAATGGGATATAATTGTGATTAATTTATAGAGTTGCATGCTTATATTTTTGGGTTGACTTTGTCAAAACTATCAAGAACCGTAGGCTGATAAATAGATCATGTATTGGAAGTTTGTTAAATTTTTAAATATCAGTGGATAATGTAGACTTCCAGGAATGTTTGTTGAATTTTTGAATATGTCGCTGATTTATCTGATTAAATAACAAAATGCCACGTCACATTTCCATATCATCAATGACATGACATTTAATTGCTGACAGAGCATATTTTCTCTCAGCTCTGTCAACAATATATATATATTTAATTCTTTATCATTTTCTTCATTTTTAATGTGTTCTAATTTTATATATATATATTTGGATAAAAAATTCAACAGATTCGCCAGCTCCTTGCTGACTACGCTCGGAAAAAGTCCAACCCCATAACCAAACTCTCTCTCTCTCTCTCTCTCTCTCTCTCTCTCTCTTACAATTAGCAGCTGCAAGGTGTTCCGGTGGCAAATGATGGTGATTTGAGGTCTCTTGTTGAAATTGTAATGGCAGAAGACGCCGTGCCGACAATTTTCCGGGCCCTAGTAGAGAGCGCTGAGAGGAAGTTTGCCAAGGTCCGCGACGCTCCGGCGTATGGACGCTCTCCCAACCACTATTTCCCCAAGGTATTCAAGGCTTACATGAAGCTATGGGATTACCAGCAGAAAAACCGATCGAAACTCGTTGAATCTGGCCTCCAGCGGTGGGAAATCGGCGAGATCGCGTCACGAATTGGTCAGCTTTACTTCGCGCAGTACATGAGGACAAGTGAGGCTCGCTTCTTACTGGAATCTTACATTTTTTACGAGGCTATATTGAACCGAGGATATTTTGAGGGCTCGAGTTTTAAGGCTTTGAAGGATCGAGGACTTAGGTTTAAGGAACTGAGGTTTTACGCCAGGTTTTTGCTGGTTTCATTGATTTTAAATCGGTGGGAGATGGTTAAGCTTCTTTTAGACCGGTTTAAGGCTCTTCTTGATGATAGCAAGTCCAAGTTTCCGGTACGCTTATATGAACCTAATTTGAAGTTATTTTCTTCACAATAATGAATGTTTGTTAGGGTAATTTTGTTTGGGGTGTATTGACTTTATGCATACTACCAAGATCGAAACCTTTGTAGTATAATGGATTAATTATTAAGACTAAATGTGTGAACTTTGTAAGCCTTTTTATTTTGTTTCATCTTTTTGTAAATGTTCTCGAGATTTTTTGAGTAGGGAAATAAAAGAAAAGAAAAGAATTGATGAGCTTGTCTTCTTGAGTTGAATGGAAAGGGAAGGAAATGGAGGGGGAATATCCTTTCCTTCCTCATCATCCCACATTTAGGAGGATACTTTTTGAACCAAATAACCCCTCCTTCCTCCTCCCTTTTCTTTCCTTCCCCTAAAGGCCACATGGACATCACGTAACCTATAAGTATCTACGTGTTAGGCACGAAAAAAAAAAGAATGCCACACGTGAGAGGACGTGTTGAGTTATGTCCCACATCAGACAAAAAGTGACTTCGTAATGTGCTTAATAAGGGTCCTGGGATACTCCTTTCATAGCCAATTGGTTTTGAGTTTGAACCCTACAAACTTACACTATCAAGTTGACTTTTCATGAAAGTAATTAGAGACTAGTGGTCTATAGTTTGTTGTAAGTAGTTGGAGAAAATTTTCAATCAATTATGGAAAGACAATCTCTAAAAGTTTTATTTGTGCTGTTTCTCTTAATAATTTTTCAAAATCACATAGTAATAAGCGAAGCATTGCGAGTATTAATAGGTCAATCAAAAGTACTTTAGCCTCTAAGAAGAAAAAGCATAAAACGCCTAAGAATACTTCCCATGAATTATTGAGGCCAACTATTGAAGATAAAACAAGGAAGAAAAAGAGTAGGGATTTTGATGTTTAAATTTTTCTATGCTTCCAAGAACTCTTTTGCATCCAAATACATAGCCCCTTTTCTATTGTTTAATTATGTTGTGAGGACTAGTGGTTTGGGTAATGGTGTTCTTAGGACAAGCTCATTTATCATAGATTGACAACTACTTGAGTGGTTTAAAGTATAAAAGGTTGTTGGTAAAGATCCATTGATATCCTTCATCCTAGTAGTTCTAAGAGTTTTATGTTTAATTTATTATATTTGGCTCAACACTAGAAGTTTCTAGTAATTACCCTTAATAATTAAGTGGAGAATACCTAGAATATCAACTAAATTAGTTTTAGTAACTATAATGACTAAGTGCAAAATACATAGAATATCAACTAAAATAGTTTTAATAACTAAGTGGGTCATTTGTTTTCATATCTAAACCTATAATTAAGTAGTACTCTCTGACTCTGTATCTCCAAATTAGTAACCAATTTAACTATATTACTTTTAGTAACACTTACACACACACACATACAAACACACCTTTTTTTGTTATTTGATCTTTTTAATTTTATTTAATTTTATTTGTTGTTTTTACTTTTTATTTTTTTATTTTTTTGGCCCCTCTTTCACTGCCGGAGGTCTTTTGGAAAGCAATCTCTCTACCTACGGGTAGGGGCATGATATTCGATGTCCTACCTCCCCCATACCCCGCTGAGCTGGATTGGGTAGTGTTGTTGTTGAGTTGAAGTGGCAAAGATACCTTGGTTTTTATGACCCAATTTTACAAATCATTTCATTGTAGGATGCCACATTTAAGGAATGGAAGGTAGTGATGCAAGAAATGGTACGGTTTATGAAAGCTGATGCCGTCTTCTTTAACACACGGCCTTTGCGATATTGTGCTATGTTTGATTCTTACCCAATTTCACTTCCTTATGTGGCACGTTACCATGCGAAAAAGGTTCTAAAGTTGCGAGATGCCTTGTTGACGAGCTATCACAGGAATGAGGTAACTGATATTCATAACTACATTCGAATCTAACCCACATTGACCTTTGAGTGGATCTCTTTGACCTGTGGATAAATAATCTCAGGTTAAGTTTGCAGAACTTACTATAGATACCTTCAGAATGTTGCAATGTTTGGAATGGGAACCAAGTGGATCCTTCTACCAGAAGCAACCTGTTGAATCTCATGACAACGGTGTTTCAACTGATCAGTCAGTTACTTCAGGATTAATCGATATAAATTTGGTGGCAGATATGACCGACCCATCTTTGCCTCCAAATCCAAAAAAGGCCGTTCTTTATCGACCTTCTGCAACACAGTTATTAGCTGTGAGTACAAAAATCTTGGAGGGTGTTTGGGATAATGGGATTGCATTCCGATATAGTCTATCTGGTTATTGGGTTTGTATGATGCAAATAGTCAGAAAAAAGTGTTAGGGTAACCATCTGAAAATTGTGACATCTGCGTATTCCTAGAGAGAACTCGGTTCTGCAAACGAAATCCCAAACACCTCCTTGGCGTTGATTTGTTCCTGATCTTTCTGCAGATCTCCATAGTAATAATATGGTTATTCTTATTTTTGTCCTTCTCTGCAGGTGCTAGCTGCAATTTGTGATGAGCTCCCTCCAGATAGTGTTATGCTTATATATATAGCAGCCTCAGGTTACTTCTTTTGTAAAATTATCAAGTGTGAAATGTGATTTCTTTTTTCTTTTGTGCGCGTGTGTGTAGAAGAGCAGTGAAAAGGGATGGTTATAGCTACATACTGACTTGTGCTGTTTGCAGGGGATTCTGGTCAAACTACTGTTCCACAGAAGCAAATATCTGGAAGTGTGAGAACATCTTTGAAGCTAAATAAAATTTACGAACACAGTAATTTTGTGCCTGAAAAACTTGTTAATGGCAAGGGAGGCTCCCATGATCCCTTTGAAAGTTCAGTCTGGTTGGGGCCAACCAGAAGTGCAGGTAGGAAGTAGGAAACTTCATTTTCATCATACAATGAGCTAATGTTAAGAGTTGCAAATATGGGTGGGGTCGGGTAAGGGGTCTAAACAGGCTACTTTTGGTAGGGGCAGAAACAGGTTGAGCTAAAACATCCTTTAAGCTACACTTTTTTTTGAGCTTTTCACTTTTACCCTTTGGAGATAAAGCATCACCCACATTGACCATATTATAAGTGAATGGTTTGAAATCGCCACATCTAGCTTAATTATCATTTAAGATTGCTAACGCAAGTTGTGATCCATCATTTTACTAACTTTTTCTCATGTTAGTTACAGGGTCTAACAACCTTTTCCCTGGTGATCTAATCCCTTTTACTAGAAGACCTTCTTTTTTCATTATTGATGGTGACAACAGCCATTCATTCAAGGCAGGTTTGTTGAAACTTGTGTATGACATATTGAAGTTGATAGTTTTGATATCGTAGTTATTTTCGATTCTGCAACATTTTCAAGGATATCAATATAGTTTATATTCTAGCATACTTAATTTCCATTCACGGGAACTTTTTCATCTCTTCTTTTCCTTGAAGGGCAACTACGTATTTTTATTATCTGCCTCCTGGGGTCATGTATGCCTTTTTGTGATTTCACGTACAAACTAAAGTAATTATCTGAATGTAAATGTAACTAGGGTGTTGATGGGGTTTTGGGCTCTTCGGTTTGAGGTAACACTTAACCGGTTTTTAGCATTTAGAAACAAACCTGAAAACCAAACCGAATAACATGTAGGGTTAGTCTGGGGTTCAGGTTATTTGGGCCGGTCGGGTTATTTGGGTCCAGTTTATTTTCGACTCCCCTAACTGTAAGTGATCTCATTAACAAGATGGGATTCATCAACTCATCACCTGACCTTACCGAGGAGGTTAATACAAAATAGGGAAACATCAAATATCATTCTTGCATGATGAAGCTATGTACAAATAAAGGAAACTCTTTTTCTGTTTTTTTGTCAGTTTATTAATTATGATGAAGTTAAACCATAAGAGAAATTTCACTTCCATTTTTTCCTGGAGAATTAAATATTTTGGTTATTGTGTAAAGTATATTGGTTATGCAAGATTCATCAGTGGTGGTGATGTTAGGTTTCAGTTGTTATGTAGCTTATTAAGATTCTGAAGCTCCAAGAGACTATTATTCTTTTTCATTCTCAAAAAGTAGCTTCATTTGACTTCTAGAGAATCAAATGCGTTTTTATTAAAGTTTGAAACTTTTACAGGTTCCTAACATCTTTAGTTCTTTTAACAAGGCACTCCATATTCCATTCTTGACTTTTGTTACCTATTTGTCATTTTTTTATAATACAAAACTTCTTGAAGAACACAAAATTAAGGATTAATCTTTGATTAGTGTCTCATTAGTCATTGTTACATATTACCAGGTTTTGCATGGTGCAGAAAGAGGGGAACCAGCTGCCCTGCTTCTTTCACCTTTGAAACCAACATTCAAGAGTCACTCTGTTGCTGATATAACACAAACCGGTAGTCAATTCACCCTGTTTTTGACTGCTCCATTACAGGCATTCTGGCAAATGTTTGGCCTCACATTTTCCGACACCGAAGTGGTATATTAAGTGAATACTTTGTAACAAAGTCATAGTTACATCGAAAAATCTCTCATCTGTTTGTTTTCCTTCAGGATGTGATGGAAGATGCTGAGAGTATTGTTTCAGCTGCCTTTGCAGAGTGGGAAGTAATACTTTGTACCTCAACTAGCTTAGATTTAGTGTGGGCCCAAGTTCTCTCTGAACCTTTGCTGAGACGTATTATTCTCAGGTAAAATTTGCTTTCCACATGATAGTAAAACATGATTAGTTGAGGTGGCAAATGGGCGGGTCAGCGTGTATGGTAATGGAATAAAATGGGTTTGGGTTAAAACGAGTCATTTTTAATAGTTGATCCACACATGTTTTTTTGTCCATTTTAATTCCTTTTTTAAGTAATCAATGGATTGATTAAAAATACAAAAACACATTGTTTATGATTATAATCTAAATCATTGAATAAAATGATTTACGAGATTGTTGCATAAAAATAGGCTTTGGGTAATTTTTGACTCATTGGCTCATGCAAGCTGTTTAACATGTTTCTCTTTTAGCTAAAATTTTGATTTGATCCATTTAAGATTAAAAAAATCCAATTCAACCCATTCATAAGTAAATAAGTCAAATTTCCACCGTTAAATTAATCAGGTATATGAATGGGGATCATATAGTTATTGATAGAGAAGGTTTTTTTTTATTTTTAATTTCAATGTCTTCCATGTGAGGTGATGATATCGTATTATTGCCCAATTACTTTTTTTTTTGGGTTTAGCTTACCAAAATTTATCCAACTTTACTCGTTTTGCTATTGTATGTATCCAACTCTCAAACTTACCTTTTAATATACTGAATATATGAATAATGTATCAAACCTGGTATAGTAGGTCACATGCTGTCATGACATCAGTTTGGGTGACGTGAATGTTGACATGTTATTTTCTTGTTTTAACATAATTGAAAATAATTAAATATTATTTTGATGATGATGATAATAATAATACGTGTGATTTGGTTCATCTCCATCGATTCCTTAGGAACATGAACATGAAGTCCCTCGGTTTGATTCATGTATAAAGATTTTTGTTCATCTTTTATTCCTTCAGATGTGTTACACAGCCCCTTTATTCCATCATGTTTGATTTGCGATTTCTGTTCTAGTGGTTTTGATTCATGCGATTTATGTTGAAGTGGTTTTGGTTCATATGGTTTTGATTCATGCAATTTCTGCTCAAGCCCTCGATTCCTTCAGATCTTTTATTTGCGATTTAGGGTTTCTTTACGATCTTCGTCTTTCGATTTACTCAAAATAGGTGTCCTTTCGAACATACATGAACAAATTCAATCGATTAAAGGTTTCTCAATTTTCTATAAATCTTTCTAGATCTGATATGTTTCCATTAGGTTTTATCTTGTATAAAGGTTTTCATATATGCTAAGTTGTGATTTAGGGTTCATAACCTTGCGATTTTGTTCCTTCCTTAATCATCTTCATGTGGATGCTTTAGGTTCAGATCTGCGATTCCGTTCCTTAAATTTCCATGTGGTAAGTTTCAATTTCCATTTAAACAAGATTCGATTTCGATTATGGGCATTTGTGATTAGGATTTTGCTTGTTAAAGGTTCCAGATGTGTGTTCAATCACTTGTTCGACTTTTTGTTTATTATTAGATGAAGAATGGACTTTTTGTTTTTGAATATTGATTCTTTGTCAAAGGATGAAGATGAATGTTCTTCAAGAAATATTTCATGAGGTGGCAACAATTAATGACATGGCAAAACATGTTATATTAAAAATAAATAAATAATCGAAGAATTAGCATTACATGTTGTATAGGTGACCACATACATTAAATGGTAAGTTTTGAGAGTTCTATACATTAAAAGGTAAGTTTGAAAGTTGGATACACACAATAACAAAATGTGTACTAAGCCCATTTTAACTCATTCTGTGTTTTCGAAAATGTCAACAAACTTTAGAATGCTATGTATTATGTATTGACAACAATTAAGATGTTCACTGGTGTTCATATTTTTCCGGCATTTTGACATTTATCTAGGAGTCAAACATATTTATTAAGTTCTACCATGTCAAAGGATGCATTTTTTTGGACTAAGGGAGTATTTTACTAGCTAAAACATGACATTATCCTTTATAATCATGTGGCGTTTATAATTTATTATAGTTAGAATTTATCTTTATCAATTACTAATTGGCTTTGTTGAGTTCCATGTGTCACTTGTTTCCTAGAACACAGTGAGTTTAGATAGTAGGGGCGAAAAAATGGAAGCAGGGTAGGGCAATGAGTTGGGTTGACCTATAAATACTTTTATTTCGTTTCTTTTCTTATATAATAAATAATGTTATAGTTTGTTTGAGCACGAAGCAGTGTTATAGAAGAACACATAGTAAGGGTGTGAATGATGGTTCACAAAAGTAGTAGCTTGGATGCAATCATCTCAAGAGTAAACGGGGTTGACAATTAATGTCTAGCATATGACAATGCAATGCATGTAATTTCATTAAGTATTGAGTTAAGGATTTTTGCAATCAAGAAAATGTGGTGTTTGGTTTGCCGGAAAAAAGTTAGGCAATGTAAATGATCTCTACATAGGTTTTGAGATAGAGTGGAGTACGGTTTTGTGCAAAGTAGAGAAACATGGTAGAGTAGGAGAGATAATAACATGTGTCACCAATGTATTTCTCCTGGTCGAAGCTATGGGGAAAGAAGGGTTTCTTGTAGTAGTATAATCACGGAAAGGGATGAATGGGTTACTAGGCTCATAAACGTTTACAGCTTAATAGGACACCGAGAAAGAAAAGTTACGTTGATGATTGAGTAAGGTGTTAGGTATGATGGAGGTTGAGTGGCTCATTTTTGAAGCTTTTAATTAGATTATAGAAGGGTGGTGCTTCATCATTGTTTATGACAAAAAGAGTAATTTAGTAACTTATAGAGGTTGTTGGCGTCACAAGGTTTAGGGATAAGTGACCACCGATAGGGATATAGCCGAGCCCGAACATTACACTTACCGATCCGGGCATGTTTAGGATTTATTGAGCTCGGGCTCAACTCGTTTCGAGCTTGTGACGTTGCTTGTTTAAATTAACCTCATTTAAGATATCTTAAATTCGGGTATTATTTTAAAATTTTCATTTAAAGGAATCAAGGTATATATAAAGCTCGTTTAGGCTCGCAAGGTTTAATGATCCCACCTTTAATAAATGAGCTTTAGTCTAGGCTCATGCTCTTTAAAGCCCGGCTTGTTTCGAGCTTTTTACGATCCGAGCTCAGGTAGCTCATGATTAACTTGGCTCGTTTAAAGTCCTACGATCGATTATGGTGGTTACATTAGCTAAGTTATACCTCATATAGATATCGATGAAGGATGAGGTCAAGTTTGGGCAAAAACTATTTTAGATGTTTTAACGTATGGTTGAAATAGGACAGAGAATATTCAGAGATAAACGTCAAAGAAGATCAAAGGAAATGGAGCAAATTAAAGTTTGGGATCTTAGACCGACAGTTGGTTTGATATAAGGAAGAGGCAAGAATGTTAAGATGTTGAGGTTGAGAATAGGTCTGTAAAGGAGGAAGGAATGAAAAAAGCGTGAATGTTGAAACAAAAAGCTTGGGCCAAGTGTGTGATGCAAGGGGACGAAAATACAAGATACTTTCATTTACCAATAGAAAGTGATTTAAGAAAAATAACATGCAAGGTTTGATGGTGATTTTTTTGGGTTTGAAACACTATGATTAAAGATGCTAATATATTAGTAAAGTGGTTTTTGGAAGACGTGCTATGCAAGGTTTCTGCTACCTTAAATCGTTTTGAAAATATCACCATATGTTCCAACGGTATGAACATGTAAAAAGGGTAAGAAAGAGTGATTTTTAAAGTTAACTTTGAATAAGAATACGATTGTGTGGATTAAAACTTTCCTTCAATGCATTAGGAAGCAAATGGGTTTGAGGCCAAATGGTGTAAATGGATTTTGTATTGCCTTTGCTTGGTGTTGGTATCAATACTCATTCATGGGTTGACTGCTGCTGAGTTTTGGCTATTATGTAAGACAGTGGTCAACCCTTGCTGGGTGTCGAGGAGTATAGGAAAAGGCCACGGAAACGGTTAGGCTACACACATCATAGCATAGCCAGGGGACTAATAAAAAGGGAAATCCCTCTTAAGAAAATGTAAGAAAGGGGTCCAACAATGCGGCCCCATGTGACTATGTTAAGTGTAGTGGAAGGTCTTAATGATCGTGTTACATGAAGCAATTGCTAAAGAGATGTTTGAGGGGGGTCTTGATCGGACGAGACAAGATTATGGTATCTCATTTGCAGTATGCAAATGGCATTTTTTTATTTGGTTATTAGATCATTAGAAAGTGGAAAGCTGAATATGAATAAAAGCATGTTGGTATCCCAAAGGTTGTGATGTAGTTGCGGAAGGTTGCCAACTTGCCATTCACATTTCTCGAGATCCCAAAAAGTAAGAATATGAACATGGTGGAAAGATGGAGACAAGTCATAAAGAAGTATAAAGAGAAGTTGTTGACATGGGAGGCAGAGATTTCCTTTGGTGGAAGATTGATGGTGTGATCGGTTCTTGTAGCATAGCACCATACTATCTTTCCATTTCGTGCCCAAATCATAGGCGTGTGTAGGCCGTAGGGTATGAAACTCTTAACACGCCAATATCATCCGAATATTATGAATATTAGTACCTACTACCAAACGTATATTGGGGACGATTTCAGCATTGTTTTACACTAATAACTTTAGTCTAAGTTTTCACCAAAACAACGCAAACCATGAAAAAAACCGTTTTGAACTTTAGACTGTACCGTACTGAAACCAAGATTTTCATGTAACTGTTACTGTGTACCATAGCGTTTAACCAGATATTGATACGATGGTACAGTACTACAGTTTGTTGCATGCTCTAGAAGTGTGAGGACAGATTTTTTTATTGAGAAGGTGGAGATAATAGCCAGAACATGGCTTGGGTAGTTGGGGAAAATTGGAACGCCGTTCTTAAAGGTAGGGCCTTGGGAGAGTTAATTGTGGGGAGCCTATAAGGCTCCTAATTGGCGTCTTAGAGAGAAATCATGGTGGTGGTTTTGAGTCCAGAGGGAGGCTACAAAGGGGAAAATGGTGAGCAGTATCTATTCGTATTGCCACGGACGTATTAGAATTTGGAGGTAATTCGTTTCGACATTTTGTCAGCTACAGGACTAGTTGAAATTAACAATATAGCAGGTGTTGTGCATTTTCATTACTTTTGGGTGACTTACAACTTGTTTATACCCATTTATTAGATGTAAAGGATACCCCAAATTGGCTCGTATACTATTACACCGTATTAGTCGAATTTGTAGGTCACCTCTACTGTATATACTAGTTATGATTCTTTAGCTTTCTATTATACAGAATGATTTCAGATTCTGTTCATGATATTTACATTAACTTGCAACATCGTTATTTGACGCTTGTTTGCAGATTTATCTTGTGTCGTTCTGTACTCACGTTTTTTCATCACGGAGAAGACAAGGATGATCACCTACCCGTGTCCCTACCTGAATTTCCCGATTCAATCTCACCAAACTCTGAAGTCGTCAAATCACTTGTCATCAGACTTGCAGACCATCTAAAGGTTTCACACTGTTTTCGATTTGACAATTTATAGCCATAATATTAATAGATAGGGAACAGATATGTACATTCATTTGAACCGAGAATGCCGTGTTCCAAGCCGTAAAGATTTCATTGAAGGGGGATTGCAGAAATGCATATAGGCTTGTTTTTTTGGTTGTGTAAATGTTTGATGATGTTATACTTGTTAATGTATACACAAAAGTACTGGTAGCAAGGATGTATTTTGTAGATTTCTTTTTTTCTTTAAATGGGAAGAGTAGTAGGTTGGTAAGCAGGGTAAAGGTTTTGCTTTTAAACTTTGTTATATATTTCCATGTTCTATATATGTATTGCCAATAATCAACTTAGATTTACAACCCTTGGATGCATATAATCTGAATCATCGTTGACTTAGTCAACAGAACAAACCACATGTGATTTTTAGCTTTTTAATAAGTCTTAAAAACAATCCAAAAAGCCAACCGGAAAGCGAAATATATGGTCCACAAATCGGTAAAAAGAGATATATATAAAATATATATAGACAAAAGTTTAAACGAGAACTGTTTTTTGTATGAGAACTGCAAGAATTGTTTTTAGTGTTATTAATGACTTATTAGTAGAGGTATTATGGTAATTTATATATTTATCCAACAGTGAATTGCGTCCGAATAAGCTGTTATTAATTTGCGAGGCTTGATTTTTCTGAAATAACACTTGTTTAATCCGTCATTAATGATCTATTAATGAGTCATTAGTGAAGCATTAATGAGCCGCCAAAAAATCTTATTCATTGATTAAGTTTTTCAAGGGCTAAGATTGATTCTCGCAGTTCTCGTAAGAAAAACAGTTCTCGTTTGAACCCTCCCATATATATATACACACACACACACACATATATATATATATATATATAGAGAGAGAGAGAGAAAGGATCGGATGAGAACGTTCGCACTGTACGAACGCCTGCAAAACACTGCTCCACGTTGTGGGCTTAGGCCCCACGACACGAGACATTCAAATTTTAGTTGCTAGTCACACTTTGTAGGCTTGACAAAGTGTGTATATATTATTGTTATTGTTATTGTTCTTGTTCTTGATCTTGTTATTGTGTGTAAAGATGATATGCAGTGTTTTTAGAAAAGATCATTTGAGAACCATTTTTAT
>JAUEJL010093231.1:0-13997 GCA_032274825.1 Drosophyllum lusitanicum
AGCTCGATCTACCATTACATGCTCGAAACGAGCTCGAGCTCGAGCTTCCATACCCTTAAACGAGCTTGGCTCGATTAACGTCAAACTCGGCTCGGCTCGGCTCGTTTACATCCCTATATTTGACCGTTGTTAACGGTAAAAAAAACACACATAACCCCCAACGGGTTCGTGGACTAGGTGGGATTGGGACCCGACGGAACCCGGACACCCCCGATGGTGTTCCCTGGGTACCGGACGGAACCCCACATCGGGTTCCCACTCCAATGCGGGTGGTTTTAAAGATGATGCCCTTGAATGTAAAAGCTAAAAGGGACAGAGAGGATAAAGTGTTAATATATAGCCATATAGGAAATAAAGCCAACAAAAAAAGGGTAATAAATATATATTTTTTTAAAGAAAATTGATAAAAATCAACTATGATCGTTCAAAGGGCCAAGCAGCTGAAAAATAAAACACCTAAAACCAACAGCTGGAAGTGTCAAATACTTTGGTATCAATTATTGTAACAGCCCTAAAAAAATAAAATAAACAAAAGACATGAATATGATTGAAATTATCATGGGGTTTTAAAGTTTGGGCTAGAAGTGTAAGGAGGTAAGAGTAGAAGGGTATGTTTTTAACTAGTTGGATTGGACACCCCAAATTAAAGAGCAAATGGAGGAATCAAAAGCCAATAATCGGTTATAAACATTGGATTTAATAACAAATTCCTTAATTTCTTTGGAGAACTTGGGAGAAAGAAGGCTAGGAAGAGATAGGAATTTTCATAAGACGATTGTTGGATTTAGAGACAAATAGGTTGAGAGGTTACAATGAGAAAGAACGACTTTTTTGACGATGTAAATTAAGGTGATTCTTTATAACTTTTTTTCGAACTGGAATACAAGCCTATAGTAGAAATATTATATTATTTTTTTTGTTTCACTATCGTTTTGAAATGGAAGTTTATACATACATGGCTTTTGTTACCCTACCTTTGGGTTAGGATTGATCAGCTTATGAGTAATAATACATGGTCAAAATAGTATATTAGTAGGGGAATACAAAAGTGTTTGCTCTTCTTTGTGCAATCTCCCAAAATTACACTATGTTCTAGATCTATAAAATGGAAAGAAAGGTAAACTCTACACTCAAGGGAGATAAAAGGCAAATTCAAAATGGTAAAAAAAAAAATAGGTACATAGTTAGAAAATGCAAGACGGGGTTAAGCGGTAAACCATTAGTATTAGTTTCGATAGAGAAGAATATACTGGTTATTGTCAGCTTATCTATTGAAAATAAAGTTTCATTTTGACTTTATTTAGTCAGATATCACTTTTGAAAGCCAAGAAAGAGAATATAATTATATGTTTTTGTATAATAACAAGGTAAACATAAAAATGTTAGTTAAAGGTATTTTGATTACTTAATATACTTAAAATTATGACTTTCTTAATAAATTTACAAATAAAATGATAAACAATGAATGAATGTAACTTTTGCCAACCAAAAGCATAATAGAATTCTATTCTCTTCACTTGAAATTCTTACATTTAAACATATTTCATTAATTCTAATAGATATTATGTTAAACAGCGCGCCTGAGGCACGCCTAAGGCGCAAAAGCGCAGAGGCTCAACTTGTTGGGCTTTTTTGTCATCGAGGCAAGGCACATAGATAAGGCGCACCGAGGGGCTGAGGCTCCAAGGCGCGCTTCATGAACATGTCACATGTTGACTTGTTTTTTTCCTTTTGATCAGTGCTTCCTTGGTTCAAAAGATATTAACGACTTCTGATTGACAGTTTGACACTCCACGAAGCTTCGATTGACACTCCATTCTACCTAGAAGTTCTTCTATCTGACAATTTATTGCCACAACATCAACACTTCTATTCATCTACGATTCTGATTTTGATCGACATTTCTATGTTCTAGTCATGATTTCAACTCTGGGTTTTTGGAGTGTTGGAAGGTGCTTGTTTCAATCACCTAATTAGTTTTTGGATTGTTGTATGACAATAATTAGTGCTTTAGATATAAGACTTCCTTTGATGTTTTAATCAAGTTACTATCATATACTTCTTGTCTTCATTGAGTTACTTGGTATTTTAAGTTTGACCTGTGAACTCTATTGAAGATTAATATCCAATATCTATGACATATTAAATATAAAATAGAATATTACTTCATATTCTAAGTTATTCAGTGTTATTTGAGTTTGATCAAGATACTATCCTATACTTCCTGTCTCCATGTGCCTCGCCTTCGTGAAGCCCGCGCTTTTTTTGCGCCTCGCGCCTCAAGGCTCCAAGACACTTTACGCCTCGGTGCATCTTGAGCCTTTGATAAATTTGAACCAAATGACAAGTAATGATTTTAATGTGAGAATTCGCGATCTATCTTATTAAGAAAGCGCATCTAAACAAAAGATGCAAAGATAATTTGGAATTATGTATTAAATTAAACAACTTTTACTCTCTAGATAATGACATAATTCCATTATTAAGACATATGAGAAACTGGTTTTGTTTTTCAAAAAAGAGTTTTTTTCGGTTATGGCTTCTTCCGTGAATATTGACTCTTTGACTCAGATGTACACGGTTTAATCGTTTTTACCCTTAACCGTTTTCTTCCTCACTGTCCGTAATTGACTAATTGAAACCCAATAAAACTCGAACCTCAATTTTCCTTATAAAGACAATTGCTTTACCAGCTAGATAATCGGACGACAAATAGTTTTCTTTTGTTTGGAAAATCAAAGGCTGTGTTTCTCCCCCTCCACTTCCCCATTTAAAAAGCACCAAATTCTCTAAAAACACACCCACACCCCTCATCCCACTCCCACCCTCACCCTCGTCCTCTCTATTCAGTTTTCACACATTCGCACAGAGTAGAAACTGGAAAAACAAAAAGGGTTGCCTTACACTCCACTGCCCATTGTTTTTTTAACCCAAAAGAAACAAAGAAACCCTAACAAAAATAAAAGAAAACCTTTCAAATCCATAATTTATTTTCTGTTCTGTCGAAGAACAATCAAGAAAGAGATAGACTCACAGACCCATTTCTCTTGCTCTTTTTTCGATCAATCTCAAAAACGGTGAAACAGCCTGTTCATCTTGCCCCTTCTTTGGTTTACAATTTTGCATTTTTCCTGGAGTAAATTTGGGGGTTTCTTAATTTCCCTTCTTAAAACTTCATCTTTTTCACCAATCTTGAAATACCCATTTGGATCTAGGTATTCAAATAGAAACCCAAGAATACTCAGCGTTTGTAAAGGTAAATATCTTGAAATTGTTACTGTAATATTCGAAGTATTATATGTGTCGCAATTGTTTATTTATTTGGGGTATACCAAGTTGTATGTTGTTTTAGTTTATGATTGGTATGTTCATTTAGATTTGAGGTGGCTTTTCTTGATGTTTGATTGATAGCTCTAGCTGCTGCTAGTACTTTACCTAACTTTTATTATTATATCATCATTTGATTTTGATTTCCCCTCTTTTAAATCCCATTTTTAGGACTTGATTTCCTCAATTTTTTATGTTGGTTTAAACTATAATAATCACATTTATGCCTGTGTGGATTATGTTCATCTTGGTAATCTTTATAAACTTGTCTAAATCATAAATTTTAATGTGGGTATCTTTTCTTGTTCATTTTCTTGATTTCTTCACTGCAACAAAACAGATTTACGTGTTTAAAAAATATTTTCTGATAATGGTGTCTTCTTGTGTCTTGATAGCGACTCTGTTTGCAGTTTATTTCATCATCATTGTCAAGAAATTGCCCTTAAATATATTTGTATTCCGTATTTTGTTTGGTATATATGCAAAGAATCTGTTTCCGTGATTCAAAACCATATTTCTCTTGGCATACATGTAAAGAATCCGAATCAAATCTTTGCTTCAAGATCACCCCTTTGAAAGAAATTAATAAATCTGGGTCTGCTCTTTGATTATGTAAACTGGAAAGTTTGCTGAGGCTTCTTACTAATTGCATATTTGCATGTTCTTCTCTCTGATTTGAGAGTGTTAGCTGGATTTGTTTTTTATTTTGGTTTCAGGTGAGCCATCCTCTATTTGATCTTCTAATTTCAGGTCAAAATCTGTTAAAATATAAACAATCTCGACCTTTGTTTGACCTATTTTGGTTCTGTTTCTTGATCAGGCTTGTTCATTTCTTGTTAATCATGAAGGGGGAAACATCATGGGTTAGTCATTGTCTTGATGATAATCCTAAAGACAACGATGACTTTGATTCGTTCTCCGAGGTTAATGACGAGGGTAATAAGGACAATTCACCTGTGATTTCTGTCGATTTGATCTTGCCCGATGATTTATTAGAGCGGATTCTAGCTTATCTCCCGATTGCAAGCGTCATTCGGGTCGGTTGTGTATGTAAAAGATGGCATGAAATTGTGAATTCTAGGCGATTTTTATGGAATGTGTCCCCTGTTTCATCACAAAAACCATGGTATTTCATGTTCACAAGCTCAGATGAACCGATTGGATACGCATATGATCCCGTACTGAGAAAATGGTATGGGATTGAGCTTCCTTACATGGTCAAAACCTCAAGATGGTTCATAGCTTCATCATGTGGCTTAGTTTGTTTCATGGATAATGATAGTAGAAGTGAGCTTTATGTGTGTAATCTCATCACTAAACGCTGTTTTCGCCTCCATGAGCCACCCGGTCTGCGGTTTTGCGACTACAGTGCGCTCTCGATCTCCGTTGACCTGATAACAGCAAACTACACCGTGACAGTAGTGAAATCTAAACAAGTCCCGGAGAATTACATCCAGTGGGACCTCTCAATCCACGTATACGATTCGGTGACAATGACGTGGACGACAAGTGTCACGGAGATGCTGACAGGGTGGCGAGGTGGCGACGAGAGTGTGATTTGTAACGGGGTTTTGTATTTCTTGATTTACTCAACTGGCTCGTTTCATGAAAACCGACACGGGCTTGTAAGTTATGATCTCACGAGCCGGTCACTGGCTCGTAATTTGATGGCCCGTGGGTTCATATCTGTTCCGTGCTCACTTACTTGTGGGCGTTTGATGAACCTCAAAGGCATGTTGGTCATGGTGGGTGGCATTGGCAAACCGGATCGCCAAGATATTATCACAGGAATTGGGATTTGGGTTCTTGAAAACACGAAAGAATGGCAAGAAGTAGCTCGGATGCCACACCGGTTCTTTCAAGGGTTTGGTGAGCTCGATGACGTTTTTGCTAGTAGTGGGACTGATGATTTGATCTACATTCAGAGTTATGGTGCACCGGCTCTTTTGGTGTTTGATTTGAAAAAGAACCAATGGAAATGGTCTCAGAAATGCCCCGTTACGAAACGGTTTCCCCTTCAACTCTTCTCGGGGTTCTGCTTTGAGCCTCGACTTGAAATCTCACCTTAGTCGCAATCAAGCAGGCTCGTTATTTAAACCGTAAGGATTTTCTGCAAATTTCATTGTTTTTTCCTTGCAAATTCTGTGGTACACAAGAGATCTATGATACATT
Organism: Drosophyllum lusitanicum; assembly: GCA_032274825.1. Classification (NCBI taxonomy): domain Eukaryota; kingdom Viridiplantae; phylum Streptophyta; class Magnoliopsida; order Caryophyllales; family Drosophyllaceae; genus Drosophyllum; species Drosophyllum lusitanicum. The sequence continues at coordinate 5,500 of JAUEJL010093231.1, forward strand.
TGCTACGTCTTGTGTGGTTTATCTGCAATTTACAACACTAACTAACCTCTGTGATTTTTGGTGTGTGATCTTGATCAAGAAATGCATTTTCATATATTCTTGTGCGGCTGCCTAGTTGCAAATTAAAAAGGTCAATGTAGATAATTTACTTCTTTTGTTACGCAAATAGGTAATCTATTTTGTTCTAACCTATTTAAGTAAGTAAAAACTTGAATTTTCTGATTCGGTTTTGGCTTTAGCCAGAGTCCCCACCATTGGATCACCATCAAATCTTGGTGACCTGACCGGAATTCCTTCGTGGAGGTGATAGTGGAGTCTAATCGGCCGCCTGTCGGGCTGTGTTGTTGCCGTTTCCTAGAAATCTAGCAACGACGACCAACGGCGGAAACTAGATTAAACTAAGTTTGTTATGTAGAGGTATTAACCCTTGATTTAAAAGGTATGGTCGCAGTATTTAGTTTTTTATAAAAATAAGGTTTTTTTTTTTGTTTGTTTGTTTTATATTTGAAAATCCATTACGTGGAGCTACTTTTTTTAAACTAGAGTGCTTTTTAAAGAAAAATGTTGATAACTATGTTGTGAATGTACTTTGATTTTGTCCGTATGCATGATCTTTACAGAGGATTTGAAGTGTTTGGTCTTGAAATGGCTTTCTTCCCTGTTGCCATTAGATTAAAAAGGGTTGTACCCTTTGCATTTATGGTGGTACATTACATTGGTTAAACAAAATAACTTGACCTCACTTGGGCAATAGAAAGTTTGGCACTTTTCAGGGGTGCAGTTCCCAAATCCTTAGAATGTACAACTCCTATTGCACCAAGGTACAAGTGATGGGTGCATTGATGTTGGAGATTTTACCCATGTAAAAAAGATTTACCCTGAAAAAAGCACCCAACAGTTGTCACAATCTTTTGTATAGTTTGTGGTCCCATACTCCCATCTCATTCCATCATGTCAAGGCACATTTTCAAGTGGTCTATTATTGAAGACTTTATTATATATCATTTTACTTATTCTTCTATTAATAACATCAATATAAATGTAAACAAGAATTAGTGGACTCTACATGTAATTTTGGGATGAGTAGGAGGATAACGTATGAGAAAAAAGATAGAAGGATATACCATTTTTCTTTTTTAGTCTTGACGAGTGATGATTTGTATACAATATAAATTAATTATACATAATAAATAATAATTATTTAGACTATTATACTTTTGAATTTGTAGGTTAGAATAATAGATAATGAGTTGGTAAGAACATAAGATTTATAAATCATGTCCCGGGACAAATGGGCAATTTGTAGGTATGCTGCCTTTCCTTCTATTATGACCCTTTATTAGTTTCAAGAGGTTTATGATATTGTTTATTAAAATTGTTTATTTATTTATTGATTTCTAATTTAAAAACACAAAATAAGCCTTATTAGATTTCATGTTTATCATTTTGATGATAAATAGGAATATAAAATAGAGGGATATAAAACCTCTCTAAAAACAAGCATCGGATAAACATTGTGGGATAGAGATAGTGAACAAGTGGTGAGTGGTTTATTGATGATTTTGGAGTATGTTTAGGGTGTGTTTGGTTGGACGTAATGTAATGATGAAGGAATGGAATGAACAAGGTAATGGAATGGTTGTTGAAATTGAATGATCAATTGCATTCTATTATCATGTTTGTTTTACATACGTAATAAAATGGGTCTTTTAATTAAATTCTCTTTGTACATATAATGAAGATTCTAAAATAATCATTTACATACGACATCTTTAGATAAAAACGAAATATTTTTATTTATCTATTTTTATTTGAAAACAATACATTCTAATATGTATTTTATTCTTAATTAGTTAATAATTTAATAAAAGTATGTAGATCAATAATTTATTAGATAGAAAGATTAAGCATAAAAAATATCCTTTTTAGTAAATTTTATGAATATCTAAAAATATATATGTTAGTGTTAGTAAAAAAACTATAAAAATTAGATTAATTATTAAATTTTATTCCATTCCATGATGGAATGAGAAAAAAACACCCCTCCCCCATGGAATGAAATGGAAGGAATCACATTCCTTATGCAATGGTTCATTTCATTCCTGCATGATTAACAAACAGACTTTTTCTATTACGACGGAATGACTTATTCCATTCCCTCTCTCATTCATCTATACCAAACACTGCCTTAATTATATATCATGTGTCTAAAACGGAGTACGTGTGAACCAGATATCGATACTCACTGTCGAGTATTTGGATTGAAACTTAGCAAACTAGGTGGGTATGGGAAAATGTCTCACATAGGAGGAGGAGCAGGCTTTTGGTAAGTTTATAACAGCATACATGTAATGACCTTCAAGCTTCTTTGTTATCAAAACCATATTTGCCACGTGATACAATGCTTAAACATACATTAAAGTAAAACCCTTTCAACTTTTGATGCTAAGTAAGGAGCTGAGACGAGTTTTATCAAAAATCTCATCTGAAAACAAGAAAGATAAGGCTGACGTATATCATGTTGTAGAAGAGGGTGCAGTAGCAGGATATTGTGCAAGGTTTAGACGAAGAATAAAGGACTTCACCAGATTTCCAAGATATAAATGTTCCCCGATCTTTATCCCTGTTGTCACAAACTTCAATCCAGGGTCGTAATATCGTCCGATTGGCTTCCCGTCCAAATCCACCATAACCGCCCCTGCGTTTTTCTCTACCGAAGGTCTTTTCAAGTACTTTTCCAATAATGCGAAAACCTTTCGGATATATGGATACTTACGTGCAAGGTCCCATTCGTATGTGTGCTCCTACCGATAGAAAAGTAAACATAAAAGAATGAGACACATATATAGACGACTTAAGAGTGTTTTTAATGGTTGTGTTTGATTCGATTTTCATCTCTAAACAAAATTTAAGTACGTACGTAGCCAACTTACCGCGGCAATCGCAATCCAGTAGTGGCCCTCGCCGTCAAAATGAATATTGTCAGGCATACCAGGCAATCTATCAATGAATACATCTATTGAACCCTCTTTTTCCCCTTGCAGGTAGTATCTACTGCATCTCATCCTGCAATATCCGTCACCAAAACGTCAACTCTCTGAAGTCACCAACTTCTTTATAAACATAGAAATGAGTAGAGGTGACAAACTAGACGTACAGGCTGGCTAACACATTAAACTATGATTGGGTCGAAACAGGTTTTCCAAGTAACACATTTAAAAGTGTCGCTCCACATTGTTTAACCCGACTTGAATAAAATCTTACCCAAATCAAGACATTTAGATATAAAACAGGTTGAAGATGCATCTCTACAAATACAAGTAATTGAACATACATTGGGGTTTCACAGAAGATAAGAAAGTCTTGATCTGGAGAAATTTCAACACCATTAGCATAGTAGAGTTCTTGAGCAATCACTTTTGTCTGCTTTGTCGATAGATCATAGCTCAAGAGTCTACCATAAGGCCGGCCTTCAAGTAAGTCTAACGCAAAATTGTGTAAATCGTACTTCCAAGAGGCATCAGTGAAGTACAATACACCGTTTCTTGCAGCTGCTACCCCATCCGTTGTTCCAAATTTGACGCCCTCGGCCTCGTCTGTCAATGCTTCTATTTCACCATCTTTAGTTACTTTAAGTATTCCCTAACAAGAAAAAAATTGGAATACATAATACTACCTGAAGTTGATAAGCTGTACAAGATCGAGCTTAATTAGCAAGAAAATAAGAAATTAAGGACCAAGTAATAACTTTTTAGTAATATGTTCAATCTATACATGTCTATTTTCCATATACAATGATTGTAAAACATCTTTTGACATGTTTTTATTCGAAACTAATTCGATCCGATTAATATTTGATTTTCAAAGGGTAAAATATGAACAATGGTTTAAACAAAAATGTTGTTTATAAATTTCAAGTCTACGTTGTAATGAAACTCAAGCTCGCCTCGTTTACGGCTACGTTTAAAAACTATAATGGGCTGTTTGGTTGGAGGGAATTCTTGGGAATTTGTAGGAATTGGAATTCAATTCCTAGACATTCCCATGTTTGGTTCATGTTTTAGCTATGTAATTGGAATCTAGGTATGGAAAACTTTCCCTTAACCAAAGGAATTCAAATTCCTTCCATTTAGCCAAGGAATTCAAATTCCTTCTTGCTCACCACGATCTGGAGCTAACATGCGACCGGCGATCCCTCGCGATCTACGACCGGCAACAGGTGACCGGCGACCGGAGACCGGCAACCGGCGACCGGAGACCGGCAACCGGCGACTGGAGACGACCTTGCGACCTACGACCAACGACCTTTGATGGTGGCGACGAGCTCGCGAAGCTTCAACCTCCGTCTAGGGCTACGACCATCGAAGCTCCGTGGCGACAACCTCGCGACCTACGACTGTGGCGACGTCCTACGATTAGGGCTTCGACTGTGGGGACCTCGATTAGGGCTTCGACTGTGGTGACTGGTGACCTTCGACTGTGGGGATTGGGGCGGTGGTGGAGGTTGAGATGGTGGCGGTGGTTATGGATGGTGGTGGTCGATCTGTAGCTGTGACGTGAAAGATATGAATTCCAATTCCTTAGTATAGCTAACCAAACACAGTGAGCTAAGATTTAGATTCCAAATCCTTCAAATTCTAATTCCTTCCTACATTCCAATTCCTTCAAAAAATAATCCATGAACCAAACGACACCTTAGCTTTTGAAAAGGCAAGCACAATGTATATTAAACATTTAACTTTAGGAAAGATCATACAACTCCATAATGCCTCAAGTATACAACAATATATTATTGATTTATAAATAAAAATTCAAAGGAAAATACGTTAAAATTGAAGAAAAAAATAAAATTATATTAATTTTTGGTGTTATTGATTTAATAACATAAGAAAGAAAGAAAGGAAAGATAGCATTTTTGGTGGTGTTAAGTTTAATCAAAAAGTATTTTAAAGTTGGGTTTAAAATTTTCAACAAAGATATTAAAATCAGGAATCCACCACATGTATAGTATAAGTTTGGTCCTGAAACCAAGTACCAAAACATAAACCGTAATCGAGAGTTCAAGTTTGTTTTTGATTGGTGATGTGAGTCAAAATCCATCCATAAAGATTTAAAGGGGAGGAGTGGCATTTATGACGAGGGAGTGAGGAGATCGATCATGTAGTGATGCTAGTAGTAGGGGTGAGTGTGCATCTCGATATATCGAAAAAACCGACGAACCGGACCGAACTAAACCGGACCGAGACTGGTTGGTCCGGTTTTCGGTTCTATTTTTTTTATAGATTTGGTTTTTGATCCGGTTTGGTATTTTTTGGTCTGGTCCGATTTTTGAACCGATCTTACCCCTAGATAGCAAAGTACCCGTGTGACAAAAAATATAATAAACTTTATCTAAATTAATAATACAATTAACTTTCTGGAATCTTTATTGTATGCGTTTGAGCTTTAAAATTGGTAATCAACCGCTTTTTTTTGTCTTTTGTCTTTTTTGTTTTGTCTATGCTTCTGCAGACCCCGAAGAAAATACTTTCAATATACAAGAATTTTTACCAATCAAATTGTGCGCGTTAATGTGTGTTGGGAAAAATATTTTGATGAAAAAATAGTTTCTTCATGATTTGCAAATCCCAAACACCTTCATCGAAAGAAAGAAATAACCTCAACTATTTTATTGACCATGTTCTTCATCTTCAATAAATATTCTATTTTTAGGGTTTAAATCGATGTGTGTGTAGTGTTTGTTAATATGCAAGTTTGCAATTGGAGTTCATGTACGCTTTGATTCTTGTTTCATTATCGTTTCTTACAAGTGTTCATAACTTCATCTTCTTCCCAAATCCAAATATGCCACTGAATGTTATGGTTTGGTGCGATTATGAGCTAAGATGAAGTTGAATCTAAAGATTGATGAATTTGAAATGGAACCCATAATAGATTTTAAAGATGAAGTGAATTGATTGTCAATGAGTGAATCCAATGTTTGATTTCTATGTATGTTTCCATATCACGAGTCAAGCTCGTTAATGTTTGAATCGATTCTCAAGTTTTTGTTTAGTTGCTCTTAGTTTGGTATCTTGTGTTCATCCTCAAGAACAAACAATCAAAAAATTAAAAAATAATTTTATGAGCATTAAAAAAATAAATGATGACACATAATCTTTTAACCGGGTTACCCGTTTTATTCAACCCTAGATTTTTAAAAGTATTATATCAATCTAGAATAAAAGTTCATTTAAAACAATATTTGTATTTTTTTTATGCAATTTGATCTTATTTATTCACTTTTTAATGTTTCAAGTATTTTAAATGACTTTTTATAATCTAACATGTTTTAAAATTCTAAATTCTAGACTTCCCTGTTTCTAATATAACAAAATAAGTTAATATTAAAAAGAATTATCATGTTCACTTTGATAATTTGCTTTATAAACATGAAATCTGAAACTCCAAATTAATATACAACTTTTATATCATGTTGCACCCTTATAGGAAAAAGACTCCTTGTTTGTTTTTTTAAAATGATTAAGAAAAATGATTAGTTTTGCTAATTAGTATATTTAAATATCAATATAATATGAGATTGAAACATGTGTCAAAATTTAAAACAGAAGATAGAGAGAGAAAAAAAATGTATATGTCATGTGTTAATCATTGAATGGATTATAAGCACATTTTTAGTCCCATATAACATTACTCGGTGATTAAGTTTTTAACTAGAGCACATATTCTTTAATATGTGAAGTAATAAAACATAAGATATATTATTATTTCTTGTAAAAGACATTACCTTACTCAAGAGAAAACTTTAGGTCTGAAAAAGCAAAAAATGATTTACGAAGGGGGTCAAATGAAAGACAATAAATGGTACAGGTGGAAACTACAAAGACAATTGTGACCACCGAATGTTGAAGGATGAAGAAAGTGTCGACAGACAGAAAACTTTGTGATAAGGGGCCCACTTCAAGGGTGAAACAGGAAATTAAAAATGAAGTGCGTTATCAGCCAACGGAATCCAACGATATCGTTTCACAGAAAAAGGAGAAAAGGTTATGATGTGACGTCGTTTTGTCCATCTTATAAATAGTTCACGTGGGGCCACTTATTTAAAATTAGAAAGATTTATATATCTAACTAGTTATTAAATTTAGGGTGACGGGGTGAATTTGGATGGACTTGATTCAACGAACCAACTTTTTAATTGGTGTGACATGTTTAATTTTCGGGTAATAAAAATATGGCTTTTCGGGAAATATTGTATACTTTCTTTTGGTCCTTTTGGAAATTGTGAAAAGGTAATCTTCCCAATAAGAGGTAATGTGAAGGAGGCATTTGTGACAAGTCAAGTACATGTATTGTTATATTATTGGTTTAAAAATAAAGGTAAGATGTTAGAATCATCGAACAAATAGTTAGATTGGTGTTGCTCACCTTGGACTAGTTTGTAATTTATGCTTGTTTATTAGTACCTTGTATGCTAGCATCTTGCTAGTTTATTTATATTTATAAAATTTTCTAGAGATTGCTTGATGAGGTGATATCATGTCGAAACTTCATTCCTTGCTCTCTTTTTTCGTTGTTAAAAAAAATTAAATTTAGGGTGATTTGTATATAATAATCTTTTGTCATATATAACAAAAAGTTGTCTCTTGGACCATTATACTCATGAATTTGTGAATAAGATTAATAGGCAATAGATTGGTAAGGCTAAAAAGCTCTTAATTGTAATGTATGATAAAAAGTTGTTGTTCACCAATCATTACCCTTAAATTTAAACAAAGATCGAAATTAATATAGGAGATATATTAAAGAGAATAAGCAAATTTTTTATAAGTGTCATTATTTAATAAGTAAAAGCTAGGTTAGGTTCAAATAACATTATTATTTATAAAATGTTTCTTTTAAAATTATTCGTAGTGACTATTACGATAAAATATATGTAGTTATGAAACCCCTTGATAATAAATCTAAGACCCACTTTTTGCTATTTTAACCTTTAAGGAAAAAAAAAGGGAAAAAAATCACAACACACGTCATAATTTCTATTCTATACAACGACTTGCATACAATTAAAGAAATTATAAAAGTTAATTATATTGTTTTTTAAAATAAAATTCTATTTTCTTCTGAAATCAACTACTTTCCAATAAAATTCTCTTTTCTTCTACGACTCAAAAGATAAACCTTACACTTCTCTCTTTTTATTCGGTTTAATATACAAACTTCACAATTATTATGTTTATGCAAACAAATGTCTCTTTATAAGGCGTGCTCAATATAATAATCAATGTGAATGAACAAAAAACACACATTCTTCTATTGATTTCAGAGATGTTAAAATCTTATTGATACATATATGTTAAAGCTGTAAGATCAATTTTTTACAACTCACAGAGTAAGAGTTAAAGACTTTCAATCAGTTGATGTTTGCATATATATATATATATATATATATATATATATATATATATATATCTTGTTAGTTTTGTGTAATATATAAA
>JAUEJL010093242.1:0-13996 GCA_032274825.1 Drosophyllum lusitanicum
TTGACTGATTTGTTAAGAAAATGAACGCCTGGTTGTACAGAACAAGTTTTTGTGATAAACTCGTAGTTCTTTCACATATGTATAATTTTGGTTAAATACTTTTGAAACAGTTACGCTTCCGCTTTATGTAAAAATTTCAGAATGTAAATTATTATGTGAGTTTTTATTAAAATATTTAGTTTTATAATTTGGGGCGTTACAATGGCTTCCCGGTGAAGGTGGGCGTCAATGAAGGTGATGATGGGCGATTGTGAAGGTATCAATGTTGAATCAACAATGTTGATTGGCGATGGTGATGGCGTCGACGGTGAAACTATTGGGTTTTACCTGTCAAAATCAACTTGTGAATCACAAACGGGACCACACGAGTTTTCATATAAATTCAATCTTTATTTGATTAAGTTTATAAAAATCGAAACTTTAAATATCAAACACAACGAAAACGGATTTTAAACAAAAACAAATATTCAAACTTTAAAACCCGAATAACGATCTTTACTAATCTCAAATATTTAACATATACAAGAAACAAATAAAGAATAGAAACAAGTTACCTCGGATGCTCAAGCGTAAGTCCACCTGTGATGATGCCAACGGGATCCTTCTTGCAGGAAACAACCGACAACACGAACAAAACAGGAACTTGAATTTTGTGTACTATACTCGGCGAACGAAACCCGAAACACCCTATATGGGTGTTCGGCCATAGCTTATAGAGGGAGAGAGAGGAGAGATTTTTTATGAATTTCTTGTTAATAATTTTTCACTTTTATTAAATGTATTAATCCTATATAAATTTTTGACTAAATACACACATATATAAATATGTATTTTCGGCCTAAATTAAATAATAATTCATCTGAATAACTAAATAGTTTAAACTAAAATATTTAATCTATTTTTCGAATACCTTAATTAATTATGTATATATATATATATTTATTAACTAATAAATATATACTCATTATTAATTAGTACTAGGTGTAAAACTCTCTTAAGAAAATACTGATTTATAATAATTATTAGAAATCTTTCTCTGAGTAAGGTTGTATTACTACTCAATTTACAGACACTCACAATTGTGATCCTTAAGTAGTTGAGTGTCTTATGACATTGGACATGATATCAATAGTTTGCTGACTATTCACATTTATCTAACAGAAACACCAATGTAAACGAGCAATGGTAAAGCAACATTGGACCCGTGGTACTTAGAAATCCTAAGTTTATAGGATTTTAAAATTATTCCTCACTAAATCTCACAACTATATAATTTAAATTCTAAACTACAATCTCCTAATTTTCAACCAAACATATCATCTTATCTTATTATATTTTAAACGCAAATCTCAGAAACTTCTTAATTAGTTAGTTAACTTTTAAATATTTCATAAATGAAAAAAAACGAATTTTAAGCAATATTTTATTTACATTACCTTTCTAACAAAAAAAAGGATAAGTAAGTAATGTTACTTGATAATACTTTAGGGACTATTACACACAAAAAGTCTTAAAAGTTGAACGAGCTAACATAATTTGCGCATTGTGACGGAAAATAAAAATAAGAATGAATAAAATATAAAACTAACTTCAAAACAAATATAGCTTTTGAAAAAATAATATAAAAATTAAAATTTTGGGATTAGAAATATGGTGAAATCTATTTTATATACTAAAAATATTTATTAAAGTAGTAAAAGAAAATTAATATCGATGGAACATTTTAACTTTTTCATCCAAAAACATAAACTTATACTTTAAATTAAAGGGTTAAGGTCATAAAATAGTAACCTACTTTTTTAAAAGTATCTATATAGGTAACTTACTTTTTATTACATGATGACTTGTTGAAATAGGTAACAACGTTGAATACAATAGGTAAACATCTTATGTCATGATTTTTTTAGGAATGTAATTTGTTTGTGGGTTAATATATGTGTCATAATATCAATAAAATACATATTATGTATCAAATAAAATGTTGTCAATACCAACTAAATAAACAACAATGCCGCCAAACACACATGAAATGCTGCATAAATGCTGCCAATGTGCTTCAAATGGTTGTACCACTAATTGATTGTACAAGTCATTTTTTCCTCGTTAAACCCTTTTAAGTTTAAACCGATAGAATAGGTAACGGGTAAATTTTTGTTTAAAATGGTAAATGATTTCAAAGTAAGTTACCTATTTAGATAATAAAAAAGTAAGTTACCTATATAGATAATTTTAAAAAAGTAAGTTACTATTCCCTAAATTAAAAGAATGTCACACCCTTTTTAGATTGAGAGAGCGTGATTAAGACTTTGGCTTTTTTGATATAATTATTAACAAAGTCTTTTTAAAATGTTGTGGAAGAAAATATATTTTGTCTTTACAAAATGTATTTATTTAATATTCTCATTTCTGAAAATATATTTTTTGATAAACATGATTACGATAAAATTTATACCGAAATATAGATATAATGAGACGGACATAAATATATATTTATATTTACATCGAACATTATATAAAAGAAAAAAAGTAATATGTGAAATAAATTAGTTTAATAAAATCAAAAAAATAAAAATAAAAATAAAATGGTAACTTAAATGGGTTTGTAACTTTGCATGAATTTCAAGTATCCTACCATATATTCTATAAAGATAAAGTCATGTTTATCTTTCATTTATTAATTATATATCATATTTAGGGTTAATTAAAGAGGAAAAAGGTGATTTGGGGTGAAAATTAAAGAATTACTCAATTTATGTCCAATTTTTATTGATTTTTAAAAAAATGGCTACCTTCAATAAAACTGGTCATAAATTGAGTAATTTTTGTTTAGTTTGTCCTATATAAATGATATAAATAATAAATAATAATAATATGGAATTAAAATAGTATGTTAAGTTGACGCCAAATTTAAAACTTAATGCACTGTGAGGGTTTTTTTATAGATCGAAACAATGGGATGATAAAGTCATTAGGTGCAAACAATGAAATGTTTAAATGAACACATGAAACCTAAATCGCATGAAATGAACAACACATAAGTTTTCCTTCGATTTTGAATAGATGAAATCGATGGCGTTGATGGCAATGACGATGGTGGTGTTAAGTGTTTGAGTTGATGGTGAAGTGGTACGTGGTGGTGCCAAGTCTTTGGCAGAGAGAGAGAGAGAGAGAGGAGGCAAGAAAAAGGTGGCCAAAGATATATGGCTGTGGCGCCCAAAGATGGTTGTTGTGGCAAGAGATTCTTGTGATGATGACGGTGGAAGTGGTGGGTGGCAGATAGTAGGGGAAAGGAGACGTAGGATAAGAGTTATTTAATAAGAGAGAAGAGAAAATTTGTTATTTTAAAATTTAAAATTGAACTAAAAATAGCAAAAAATAAAATAAAATAAGTGCATGGGTAATTTGGTCTTTGTTATGCGAAAACGAGAAAGAAAGCAATAAAGAATACATGTATTTTACGTGGTTCAGTTACAGTGTGTCAACCTATGTCCACGAACAGAAACAGAGAGACTATATATATTACTGGTATCAGATAGAGTTACAATGTTTAGGATGCTTATGACCTAACCCAATGCTAGATATTAATAACCAAAATAAGAAACCCTAATCCTTAATTAGGAAATAACAATTAACCAAAATTAGAAAATTCTCGGCTGCCACCCAAGTTTACTAAACTTCGGGCTCAAGACAAAGTTCCAAATATCTTTCAAACTTTTTCAAGTCATATTTTAACAGTCTTTTTACCTTGACCATGGATCAAAAGTGCAAGAGGTTTGATCATTTAGAACCAAATTTATAAAATAAAAAGTTATAGACTAAAACCGTAAAAATCATTAAACCACATAAACCAAAAATATAATTAACTCAATACTATATTAGTATGCGGTTAGATATTCACGTAAAATTTAAATGTATTTTAGTTGTTCACACTTGCTCCCTTTCATAAAATAATAAGATTTCTCCGTTAGTTATATATACTCATAAAATTGCTCTTTCTTTAGGAAAATAAAAAAAGAAGAGGAAATGAAGGAGCATTTAATATTTGGTTGTTAATTCGACTCGAAAGTCAACTAAACGCGTAGCCCAACAAACCTTGCTTGTTATATATTAAATTATTAATAATCAGAAAAATAATGGTGAAATCCGATCAAATTTTCTTATTTTATCATTCTGCTTACTAGATGATCATATGTGAAATTTACTAACTATTTTTTTTATCTTCTCTCTTAATTTTGACACTTATTCTGATCGTATGAGTAAGAATACAAAGTAAGAGAATATAAAACCTCTCTTATCAATATTAGTTGTTTCCCGCTTGGTGTTGAATCTTAAACAATGGTCCAGAATCAAGTGGAAAAACATGGTATTTATATAAGGGCAAATTGTATAAACTCTTTCATTGTATTATATGCAAATAACTTTTTGTGTATCCGAATTTTACTATCATTGTATGCAATAAATTTTGTCATAATTCCTATTGTATACAACTGCTTGCATACAATGAGGGAATTATGAAAGTCGATTGTATTATTTTTTTTTAAATAAAAAGTTTATACTATAAAGTAGTAAATAAGACGAAGTTCATTGTAACTTTGTGCAATTTATCTTAGGAAAACATTTAAACGAGAACTGTTTTTCATGCAAGAACTGTGAGAACTATTTGTAACATCATTTATAACTCATTAATAGGAGTGTTTTGGTTAATTATATATTTATCCAACTGTGAATTACGTCCAAACAGTCATTAATAAGCGAGACTTGATTTTTTTAAAATACCCCTCATTAACTCGTCATTAATAATCCATTACTATTATTACTTATTAATTTATTTTAATTAAAGATCTATACCATATCAGCTCTCGTTTGATTCTCTCCGTTTATCCCATATATAATGGTAACAAATGCTATGATGAGTTGAAAATGATCCTTGTTTGAATAAATCAGCTTTGAAAAATATTATTAAAAGAAAAAAAGAGGTACCAAATCTACATATAATAAATAGTCGGGGGGCATTTAAAAAAAAACTCCTTAAAAGGTGAATGATGCAATGTGGTAGCGTCTTCAAGGAAGGTGCCGCGAAAGTGTAAACGTAAATGACAATGAGATAATCATAGAATAAAAGGTAGTTGGAAGAATGACGTACGTACGTACTAGGAAAACATCCCAAAAATAGTTGCATTGTGTCAAATTTAATCCTAGTATTCAATGGTGGTCTTTTTGGACCCAATATTTCTCATCTAATCTCTTTGTTGACCATCTTGACTTTAAAAGTTTGTGTTTTCTATCACTACTTAGTTTGGGGATATATAGTTTTGACTTCAAAGACTAATGAGGTCTCGAAACAGATACATGTATTAAGGGTTCTTTCACTCTAAGGGGTTGGTATCACTTCGTAATAGTATACCGTGTCATGTCAGTTTTTTTCATTACACAACCATTACATTGAATTAGTACCGAGTCTTACCATCATACTTACGTAACAAGTGTTTTACGGCAAACAAACTTGAATTATCAAATGATGGGCATCACGCTAGCTTTGTTTTAGTCTTTTAGACATCATGGTATGATGCCTTCTCACGCCATCCATCACAGGCTTTCTCTGCCGGCTTTCACCGTGCCAAGCGTGTCCATGTTTGGTTAAAACGAGGCCATTAATATTTAATTGTCTTCCCTTTTGCATGCCCATACGTATGGCACGCCCATGACATATATAATGGAATGACTTGCCTAGGGTTGCATTTAGTAATATTTTAATTTTCAATTTTCCGCGTTTACATGTGACAATGTGACATGATGCTTTTGCGATCATAACAAACTTATGGGTTAAGGCATCAGATCAATTTTGTTTTACCTATGTATTTGGTTTGTAGGCATGACTTGATAGTTTCATGCATCATTAACATAGCACTACTTCATTGTGTTGTGAGATTTTTTTTTGACAAACTCCTACTTACACAATACACAATGGTCAATAGTGACACATATAGTAGTACGTTGACATCTAACATGCACTATCCCCCATATCAACGCGAAAAGTACGCATCCAGAGTACAACTAGTAATGTGTCAAGAGACAATACAATAGTCTCAAAGGATACAAAATAAATCTTCTGTTTGATGTTTGCTTTAGTATCTAACTAAACAAGAGACACAGATTAAAGTCATTCTCAAATTGTTCAATATGATATTTCTTAATCATGATTTGAAGTGGTCTGATTAAACTTTGTCAAAAACATGCATCAACTTAAATTGTGCATGACCATGTGGCCTTGACCAATTCATAATCATCAAGGAGCCCATAGATATATACTCTCAAAGTAATAACAACAACAAATCCCTTCAAATACGTAAACCTTTTCTATAAAAAAACAATTATATCTGACGATATCCTGTTAAGAATAATTGTTTGAATATTATCAAGAAATATAGACAAAAACTACACTCAAAGATAAAATAAAATAACTAAATAAAGATATTAACAAACTGATGGTAGAAACACATTTCCACATATTGTGAAGAACATAAAACTTTGAATAAGTTGCTTCAATGTAACAATTACATTAAATTATTTCAAAATTGTATCTTAGATTGTTATTATATATCAACTGGATTTTACATTTCAGTTTTTATTCAAGAATTAATTAACCAACATAACATACCCTTTGTGTTATGAGACATTAAATAAATAAATAAAAAGGTCATTGGTCCAACCATACTTGCAATTAAGTTGTCCAATCGAACTGTTGAATATTCTTTGCACATTAGTTAATGAAATAACTTCATGGGTTGCCCTGATAGTGTGCGGAGTGTGTGATCATACAGGGCCTATATCTAAGGAGATGGTCTAATTTTTTTTGTATAATTTATGTATATGAGTCAAATATTATAATTTTTCAAGCTCATTAAATAACATTATATTAAAAGTTTATGTTTAATATAATTAACCTATAACCATATATCAAACTAACCAAAATATACTAAGTAATCTTTTTTCACTATCATTAGGCCAAAAACATTAATAATTGATTTTGGTGTTATTAGTGAAATAATTATCGTAGTATTAATTAATTTTATTTATATATAAAAAAACTGTATTTAGAATACCTAAATTTTATTTGTTGCACATGGTCTATAAAATCAACTGACTGAACCTTGATAACTCTTTAACAAACTCTTTTGAATTTGTAATCTTAAACAAAGTTAAGAACAAGAAACTTAATTAACCTTTAAGTTAATAAATATATAATCTATGAAATTAGATTAATAAGGTTCAAGGTCTATATAGGCTATTTCTCATTGAAATATTTTATCATTAGAATTTATTTTTAAAGGATTAAAAATCATCTGGAAATCAAGAATATTGTATTGTAATTTATTAATATACCTTTAAACAAAGATATCTTAATTGTATGTAGTGATAAGATTTAGAAAAAGCCAATATATCTTCAATCACAACAAAGAGTTAGCTAATGAGATGTTTGGATTTATCCTTATTTTGGATTCATGCATTTTAACACTCCTTAAAAGTAAAATACTCTAGATTTTAGGTCGAGTTTGTTTCACAGAATTTGAAGGAATGAAATAGAATTGAAATCAAATTCCGTCTTGTATTACGTTTGGTAAAATTGTTTTTGAATGAAATCTCATTTTTTGAGATGTTACATTTCCTTAAGTAATGGAAAATCCATTTCATAGTTGAGTTGGATAAAATTTAAATCAATTTTATTCATTCGAATTCTGCAAAACAAACTGTAACTTAAAGTTCAGAGTTATAAAGCAATACTTTATATATCATATGTGAACAATTCAGAGTAAAGTATTTGTGACTCACATAAGATACAAGTCATTTCTAAGTAATGTTTTGATAAAATATTTTAATCTTAATAAGCTATTTGAAAATGACTACATTAATTTGTCAAGTAATGCATACCACATGATCAAATCAATTTATTCCAATTCTAACAATTAGAATACAGATATGCTATTAAAGCCAAATAATCATTGTAACTCAATTAATCAATTGGTCATTGATTTATCATTCTCATAATAAATCATATAAGATTCTAGATATATAACAAGTTTCAAGAAATCATAATACATATATACTAGTGTGGAAACTACATTAAAATTCAATACAAACAAGTATAAACAATTAATAAATTACAGACGAAATTCCGAATCTATACAGAAACAAGAAAATTATCTCCATACAATCTCGCCAATGCGTTACCTTAGCCAACTTACAAGTACTCAAAGTCGTCATAACCTCAAAGTGTTCCCTTGTAGATCCATCCTTCTAAAGGTGTGGTCGAATGGATTTCAACGTGATCAAAGAAACACCAGTAGAGGCATCGATATGTTTCACGTAACCATCTCAAATTCTCAATTATATATACATGTACTAACTCTTAGATGTGGTTTAACACGCACGAAGTGGTGATAAGACAACGCACCATATTCCTTTCCTATTAAGAACATTTCTTAGGTTGTGGTTCCATGCCTGGGAATTTGTATCGTTTAATTTATATGGTATAAAAGTCGAACACAATTGTTTATCTTTGGTTTCGATCTATAAATTTAAAAGTATGGTTATAGTTGGTAAATATAGTACTGCTTAAGATCACCATGTTATCGAATATACAAGTTTCTTGCAACTTAATTACCTCATTGATCGCCAAATTTTAAATAGTAGGAAGCTGAGGATATAGAAATCAGAGAATTAAACTGATCATGTTTTTTTTTTCCGAAAACCTAACTATACTATATAAATGGTAGTTTTTATGGGCAAGACTGGTTAATATTATCATACCCTGTATCCGATGGGGAACCCGTTCTCTGACCCCTAGTTGATAGGGGATGGTGATGGGGATTCCCCGAATTTAGAAACGGGAATCGGGGTGGGGTTGAGGATACCCCTCGGTTCTCCAAACCCACACACACACACACATATATATATATAATTTTTTAAAGTCAAATTTGTCATATAAATATGCATTTTTATCCTTAACTTTTTTATATTAATATACATATCGATAAAATTGTTTTTGTTTGAACATGCATGATCGTCTCAAAATGATTTATTAAACACAGAGGACGGAAAAAAACTAATACGATAAAATTACTAATATAGTCTATGTAGAATCATCTATGAAAGTATTATAAGCATCTTTTATGGACACATATGTTAAATGAATCATCTATTTGGTTAATAATGTTATGCATATTATAGAACGATTTAGTTAATATATTATATCTTTTAACAAGAACATTATCTATCTTACGAAACTATTAAAATACTTGATTGATTATATTTTGATGTGAATCAGTTAGAAGGGTTAAGTTAGATTTGTAATTCAAGTTTTGTATGAAAATTCTCATATATATCTATTTAAAAAGATCAATTTTGTATACGAAGAAAAATCCCCAATTCCCTGCGGGGATCCCCGATACCTAATGGGAACGGAGATGTGGATGAAAGTGAATTCCCGGGGAGGGGGGGATAGGAAAACGATCCCCGATAACTCTGACGCCGTTGCCATCCTTACTCATGGTCATGGGTTCAAGTCCCGTTGTGGATAAAAAGTGTAGTTTGTGAGTAAGTTTAGAGTGTGCATGTGTTTTGCTATTCAAAAAAAAATATTAGGTAAATGTGTTGTGTAACCCCTTTCCTAAATTAAAGACAAAATGTTATGGACAAGGCAAACTTTATTACAAGTGGTTTGGATTTGTTTACTTATTGATCCGACAACTCAGAGAGGGTGCCACGTCACCATTTTACTTTATGATTTGTTAATGGTAAATTTATATAATGTAGTACCCCATGCCGTATGTTTCCTTTAAACGCCAACGACATGACATAACACATGATATAGGTCGTGCTCCTCGGCTTGTGGAATTTATTATGTCGTTAGGACTTCGTCCATGGAGAGGGTGAGTCTAGTCCTTGGGAGTTGGTGTCTAATAAGCCATCACAAGTTCAAGAGAGTATCGATGTCTTTAAGGAGAATTAGAGGACATAAGCTGAACTTAGAGGTTGGTCACCTTGATTATGCGCTAATGATTTGCATGTGAGAAAGATGCATTGCACTAGAAAAGGAAGTTCTGAGCAGGATGTGTTGTATTGAGCTACCATACTATGTTAGCAGATGCTACAGTTTGTCAGTATCATATTTCGTCCCAAATTTTGTACATCCATACAAGACAGTATTATTTACTAGATCTTTGTTGCTTAATTAACAAAATCAAGTCAAATGCTAATCTTTATATCATATTGCCTCTTTTTTTACTTGTGATATAGCTAAAATCATGAATTCCACTTCATCATATTACCCTATTAGGTCCTACTTCACTTGTAATAACTTCTATTTCATCTAATTTCTACATTCCTGAACAGTAATTTGAACTTCGAAGCCAACAAATAACATCTAAAATAGTTAGTTTTTCTAAGATTTCATTTAAGTTAAATCAAACATTTATAGATTGATTCGCAAACTTCTTTTGTCAGATTTAAAAAGTAACCAAGCTACAATAAATTACAGGATTAACATGTGCTCAAAGAGAAGATATAGTTTACCAAATTTCTATCATAAAACATAAAACAGATTTCTTATTTGGTATTTTTCTAAAAAGCTTTTATAGTATAACAGATAAGTTTACTCTTCGTCTTCCAGACATATAATCATACAACGAGCATCGAATCCTCAAAGTGTCTCTCATTCAATCATCCTTCTTACACAAATTTCATCACAATGCCTCTAAACACTCGTCAAATACTTCACATGGTGTTTTAAAAAACGATTAAATATAAGAAAAACCAGTCAATTTTTCACTTTTCAAACATACTACAGACATCAAATCATAAAAGAATCGTATTCTATAGCGAGTATTGAACTAATTAGCCATTAACACCTCTAAGGTTTGGTTAGATGGTCTTTAGACTTTTCTTACAATTGTGTATCAAACATCATTAGATATGAATCATATGATCAAATTGTAAAGATGAATAGAAAAACTATACTATTATGATTATTAAAAAAACCTATGAGAAGTATAAGGTGGTAATCAAAAGAATGGGTCAAGTTGAAGGGGGCAAATATACATTTGAGAGTATATAGTGGATCTTGGATGGTTGCCCGTTTACGAGAAGACGAGCAAATGCAAAAGTCAAAATGTCAACTTTTTGACCTAGCTCCAGAGATATTTCTTGGATCTTCTTGAATCTTATCAATCATCTTCACTTCGATTGTTGGGATCAGATCTCAACAGCGTTAGGTGTTAACGGGTGCAAAAATTGTTTCTATATATACCGATTTTTGTTCAAATTCTCTCTTTTTTTTAAGTTTTGTCTCATCAATTTCAGATCCCCTTTTTCAGATTCACGCTGATTGATCGACGAACGGATTTGCAGCGTTATCTCAAAGCAGGTATTTTTTTCCCTGTAATCTCGAACCTGTTATTGAAATTGCATAGTACGTCGGTGTACGGAAAGTACTTTTGTCCTATTGTTGTTGATTTGTTCTTGGACAAAATTTTGATTTAGCGCATACGATTTAACCCTAGTTTTATCGTAAGAGTTGGACTTTTGATCTTGACCTTGACCTTGTTTCTTGTTTGCACTTGTCAATATTAATCTTAGAATACTCCCTATGTTCGTAAATCTTTAAGATAAATAAGAGGTTGCATTCATTTGACTTGTAATCTCAATCTAGTGATTAAGTTAATATGAAGTTTGATTTTGACAATATTTTTGTTTGTAAAGTCTTGATTGTTTGCCAAATTTGAAATTGAAATTTGGAGATCTGGTTTTAGAATGCTGGAGTTTTGTTCTGAACAGGAGGACCACCCCTTTAAATTTTGATGACGATTGAGGAATACTTGATGGGAATTGTTTTATCTTTTTCTGTATCTTCTTTGAGTTTAATCTTCGTTAATTCTGAATTGGATGTTTGTAACGTTTCGTTGATTTTAATTCATTTAATTCTATGCCTTAAGATCAAGGTGTAGTGTTTTTATAGGAAGTTTAAGTCAACGTTAGTGAATATGGGCTATCTGAATTCCTTATCATCTGCCATTGCGGCTCAATCCAATGGTGATTCCCCTGCTAGCGGTTGTGGTGTGAGTGAAGACTCAAAATTCAGCTATGGGTTTGCAAGCTCTCCTGGAAAGAGATCTTCAATGGAGGATTTCTACGAAGCAAGGATTGATTGTGTAGATGGTGAAATAATTGGTTTGTTTGGAGTTTTTGATGGTCATGGTGGTGCTCGGGCTGCAGAGTATGTGAAACAACATCTGTTCAGTAATCTCATTAAGCATCCAAAGTTCATATCTGACACAAAAGCAGCTATAACTGATGCATACAGTCATACAGATACTGAATTTCTGAAATCAGAAAACAATCAGAACAGAGATGCTGGGTCAACTGCTTCAACCGCCATCCTTGTTGGTGACCGTTTGCTTGTTGCAAATGTTGGTGACTCGAGAGCTGTTATTTGCAGGGGTGGTAAAGCCTTTGCTGTCTCTCGTGACCACAAGCCAGATCAAAGTGATGAACGACAACGTATTGAGGATGCTGGTGGTTTTGTCATGTGGGCTGGAACATGGAGGGTTGGTGGCGTTCTTGCTGTTTCACGTGCGTTTGGTGATAAATTATTGAAACAATACGTCGTGGCTGATCCCGAGATTCAGGAGGAAAAGGTTGACAATTCACTCGAGTTTTTAATTCTGGCAAGTGACGGACTTTGGGATGTCGTGACTAATGACGAAGCTGTTGCAATGGTGAAACCGATTGAGAGCCCAGAAGAGGCGGCAAAAAGGCTGATGCAGGAAGCTTCTCAAAGAGGTAGTGCTGATAATATAACGGTAGTTGTTGTTCGTTTCTTGGATAATGAAGCAAGTGCTTCGACTTCCCGTTAAAAATGGAAATGTGCACTAATAGAGAACATAGAGATCTCTTGGGTTTTATAGATTCTATTTTGAGTTACTATTCTACTCTAGCAATGTTCTTGATGTGAGTCTTTACTGACAAACTTCTTCTACTTTTATTTTGTTTAAGTTTGTTGTTCTAAGGTTCAGTTATGTGTGTGTGTTTTTGGAGAAATAATAAATGTACAAGTACTTGTTATTTATGTCGATTTATGTAATTTTAAAGCGTGCAAAATATGTTTCACTGTAATTTATTGATTGGGAATTACACTAATACTTCCAGCTTTTTTTAACCACAGGTCTATGAGAACCCCTTCTTTTAAAATTTTCTATTTTCTAGTAATAACTGATTTTTTAGGGTTTTATCTGTTTTTTTAACCGGAAGTCTAGCAGCATGGTTTGTGAAGGTGTAGTAGTGGGTGTAAATCCCTTAGCAACCCAAGATTTCAAGAATTGCTCGGAAGTTATTATTTTTAATCATAATTGTTTATTATTTTTCTTTTGAATAGACTCGATCACTGGTTGAGGTTTTTCAGTTAAATTAATCGTTTTTTATTTCGCTCTGCATGATTAAGCAAATGTTTTTGAACTCTAAAAACCCAACAAGTCATTTTAGAAAAGTTGATGTGGCATTTAGTCATGTTAGTCATGAGTCTCATGACTATATGTGGTCTTATTGTCCCCGTTTTCTAAAAAAGTAATTGGTAGAAAATCTTCTAAGTAACACCGAAATTTGGTGCAACCAAACATATGATTAGAAAATGCAGAGGAAGTAGTAATAAAATTTATTTGATACATTAAAGACCACAACATAATACAATACTAAGAAAACATTTAGAAACTAAAATAATTGTTTAAAAGTAGGAGAACAACTGACATAACTAAAAGGGTGAAATATGGTTTAATCATTAAAGTTTTACTTGCTTTTCGGTTTAACCATCAAAGATTTTTTTTAAATGGTATAACACCAAAGTTTAGTTTAGTTTTCGTTTTAATCCGTAAGTTTTGTTTGTTTTATGGTTTTACCATTTTGTTAACTTGAAACTTGTTTAACAGGTAAAATACCATAATTCTTT